>OZ010683.1:12153746-12407021 GCA_963932265.1 Thymelicus lineola | reverse complement strand
AGCCAATTAGCCAATTCCCATAGAGATTTTGCGGGGTCCTTTACTTTTGTCACTGTAGGTATCTTTGTCTTACGATAAACGAACCATCGACGTTTCTTCTCAAACCAAAAGTGTGTTGTTTTGATGAAGTTGATCCTTAAATTTGATCGTCTCTATATTTGCCGGCATTGATGTACACAATGCTAATAAATCGCTAGAATTTTTTTGGTCTAGATTAAAAGAAAAAAATGTCATCACTTCAGCATAGTAATGATATAAAAATACGGTTCGTTATTAAAATGAAGAATATGATGTATTGCATACAGAATAGTGGCTGGTTCGAGGTGACACGACGCGTAGTTCATACACCCCGGGCGTCTCAGCTATGAGACTTATGAGGATTACAAGAAAATGCGTATTCGATGACATTTTCGGGGCCGTATAAAAAGATGAATATAAGGAATTCTAAACGTGACTGGAATATCGACTAAGGCGCCACCTATTACCGGTCTATGCGCGTTCTTTTCGCGGTCGGGCGGACGAGCGACGATGAAACCGAGCGTGACGCTCCATTCCTGATATAAAAAGGTAAGTATGAAAAAGCTTTGTTAAATGCGAGTTGGCTTCGGCGAAGTGGCAAAGTTTCAAGTGGAAAACTTTTCATGGAAAAATCTTGGCAGAAAGCGATTAAATTTTAAGGATATTTGTACTGTTAAGCGTGCTGCCATGGACAGAATGTCTTTTATAAGGAGGTAATTAACAAAAGCCGAGAACCCGATACTTTTCGCAGCGAAAGGAAACCTGTTTTATTTTTAATTTATGATCGAGTAAGATCACTCTCAAGCTCTCAAGAAGGGTACGGATCGGTCTACAAAGAGTTTGTATTTTATATACCCGTACGACATAATATGTACATACAATATAATAAGCGCCACTGGATTTGAGTGGGGTACGTAGATTAATTTAAAATTACCATACTTTTTTCACGGTTTTTTAAAAAAAACACGGATGCATAAATCTTTGAGGCAAGTTTTTTTTCTTTTCTAATATTATTATTAATATTGAGTTTTTTTCCAAAATCAACCGCTTCGATTCCTGGCCAGGAATATTAATTTTCTAAAATCTAATGATGCAGTTTTAGTTTTCATCAAAATTCGGCCTCGAGACTCCTTTGACCATTTTTCGATATTCCTCATAGTTTAGAATATGCCCAAAGTAGACAAACCAAAAATGAACTCATAAACAAAAATAGATCTAAAGCTAACTACCTAAAGATAGCTAATTTCTTGAAGCGTTATATGTATAATTTGTGTAAACAGTATGGCAATAATTAAGAAATTAATACGAGTAAAAGCTTATTAGGCAACTGATATTTAATATTTGATAATATTCTCGGAGCTCCAAGATTCAGATTTCCTTTTTATTATCTCGTAACATAATAATATGATCTTAAGCTTTTGTCTCGGTAATTCTAACTGGGAGGTTAGATAATAATTGTTGTCAATTTAAAATTAGATATTATAAACCATTGTTTAAAATTTTGACGACAAATGTTAGTGACCTTGATCGTCGATTGCTGGGTTGATGGAGGAAGGGAGAATCCCACCCTAAACCCATAGGTTCCGGCAGCTTCACGTATTCTGGAGGGAGCAACGTAGCACGAACATTCTTCGGATGGAGGCCACGGTCCAGCAGCGGCAAGGTTTTGCATAAACCATAAAACCAGACATCACCATCTTCATCATGCATCCAGAGCCTATTTCCATCGCTTCCACCATCAAACTCATTTATCCGGCCAGATTCTACCGCCTCAACAACAATTAGTATACTGCATGAAGAATAAGTAGTATACTTGCACTGGAAGCAACTAGTCTCTAATTCCGTGCCCGTTTCTAGCAGTTCACGTGCGAGATACAAATGAAGTTTAGAAATGAATAAATTCATTCTTCGTACTTATTTGCACTTATCTTTAATGGAAACTGATCTAAAGTCATATCTGCCATCACTGCATCTTGAATTAATTGAACAATTTCCTGAATGACATAATGTAAGTAGACAACAATTAGACAATAAAGAGAACAATTGTTAACAAAAAGCTACAACCTCAGGAAGAAATATACAAAATATCTGTAACACAAAACACAATCACAAATTCAAACACTCAACACATAAATCCAGTTCAATCAGTAAGTCATAGAATGTCTTGGACAACCGAATTAAACGAAACCGTGATGAGATGTTACTATAAAGAACTATATTCAAATGAATAAATTATGAAAAAAATATAAAGAAACAAAAATAGAAACCTATCTGACAGCAAGTCTACAAACTGAATTTATAAACAGACATCCAAATCTAGCACACCTATCAGAACAGAGAATAGCGGACCAAAGTACCTAAAGTTAATTTATTAGTAACGCTAGACTTAAGACCATACAGGAGTCAGTCGCGGCAGAAATTAATATTTGCATTGAAAAGATTAGAAACCAAACAACAACGAAACAACAAGCTAACTGTAGTTCAACCAGTCTAAATGTCTCGCAGACACCTAATCTGTCCAACTATACACACAAACATACCATGCAAGTCATACAACAGAATCCATCCCATCCACATAGCATACTATAACTCGATACTGAAAAAATTGGAAAAGAGTTTCAAGTATCTTGGAATTTATTTTTCAAATAACACCCAATCACCCGACCTTACATACCGAAACAAAAAACTTCCAAGAAATTCTATCACATAGTAGGTTACATAAATTCGCACATACTAACAAAACGTGTTACAAAAGATGATGGTAAAGGTTCTGTGCCGCGTATACTGCGGCTATTTGCAATGGTGCTAAAATTATCCAAATTAATTACACCCCACACATTAATAGATATCGTATCCTAGGCTGGCAAAAGAGATTGCAAAATGAAATTACAAACCTTTGGAGAGTTATTGCCAGATTGTAAAAATACATCCAAGATATCAAAAGTGTGCGACTCATGCATTACATAGACCAAATAAAAAGCACACACAAAAGTCATTCAAAACATGAGGAACGGAACATCAATACAGGTAGGTAAAAATATTTATCTGACACATAAATAATCCCTGGCCGGGAATCGAACCCGGCAGCCCTTGCTTCGGTGGCAGGGTCCCTACCTACTAGGCTACAGGGTCGTCAAGTCGTCAGTATTAATTTTATTTCATTGTTAGGCTCATTACTTACATTGATTCATTATTTCATTTATAATAATTTCTCGTTATAATTCGTAACACCACGGCCCTAATATTAATATTGTTATGCCGATTCTTAGAGATCAGTGGCGCAATTCGTGAAGAAAAATAAATAAAATATTGAAGTACTCAATTATAATATTGTCCAAGGCTCTGGAAGTCTGTAATGCAGATTAGCTATTAAGATATTATGCTACAGTCTTAACCTCTTTAATTCTGAGAGGAGATCCGAGCCAGGAGCGAGACTGTAAAAAGTTGTGATGAACTTTACAATTAGTGGACAAGATGAAACTTTTCATTTCTGCTAAGCTAGCAAGGGTATATTATTTTAAAGAGATAATTAAATTTAGCAGAAACGGTGGACAGTGCTAGCTAGACGCGGGCGGAATTCAGAACAGGCACCGGCGATTTCATTTGGCCGCCGCGTCTTCGCTTTAACACGTGACTTTAAAATTGTATTAGGGTTGCTGCAGCCGACGAATAGAATTATTTGCCGATGGGGCGACTTGTCAGCCTATAACTGCATTACATGTTATAAATATGTTACGCCAAATACATACATATATTATGCTTTATGCATGCTTACAAGAAGCCCGTTCAAGATACTGTTTCATAAGAGATTAGGCTTCGTTTGCTGACTAATTAATCAAGGATAAGTGAAAACTACCGCTGTTAAGAGCTACGAAATTTTTACATAGGTTCCTTTTACGAGGTAGGTTACATGCCTAGAAATGTTTTTGGTGAATGAAGTTCTAAGGGTAAACAAATATGAGTTAATTTGACTGATGGGTGAGTATAAAACAGTCTTTTTATGATTTTCTTTACTTAACTACTCTTTATAAAAATGTTTTCTTTTTAATGGATCTATACATAAACAGTGTTATCAAGAAACAATTTATGTTGATTCAACGATTTAATTTAACATTAGAGCAGGCGTACCTGGTGTTTACATTATTATTTTATAAACGGTTTCCCCTCTTTATGGTATTTATTACCTGAAAGGTAAACGGTATAAAAGAATCGAGCTCCCTGAACAAAGAAACGAAACCATTCGGGAATGTAAATGTGAAGATTTTTAATCAGATATCTCGACCCGGATCGGGGAATACAATGTAAGACAAGATTCTTACTCCAAGATAAAGGAAAAGATCGTGCTGTTTAACAACGTATCCTAAAAACATTTAAGTTCCCTATATCCTGACCCTCACAGGGACCTCTATTAGTGAATTATTTAGCAGGTTCCCTGTAATTGTTGCGAATTGAGCTTTGCATAATTAAACCATTGTGTTCCGAAAGCATTGGCTTGTAACGCGCTTAAGCACTGATATTTGTTCAAGTTTAATCAAGTAAGCAACTTGGAAATAATTCATTAACTTTCAATTGCAGCTTTAGTTATAAAATATTTATTTAGTATCCTCGGTTAAAACGCCTTGCCTTAAAATATTCGCAGCATAGTTATCTTAATTAGTTGGTCCAACAGACTTCCTTATGAAATCTATTTAGGTATAATCAAATATAATTAATTCGGTTTTTTAATGTGGAAATTCCGAAAGATTTGACGCGCACATATCGGATTACTGAATGGCATAATGCACTTTCTTGAATAAAAATACCTATCTTTAGTGTGGATACGGTCATATCCATATCATTATCATATAGTAAATAGAGTAATCATTTATAACCATTGATTAAATATGAAAACATCTTCGTGTTATGTGTTTAATTAGTAGTTGTTAAACCATCAGTTAAAAGTAGGTATTCACTTTTGCATGCCATCCAAATAAACTAGCGTACCTACTTACTAATGTTGGTAACATTGCATTCACGAAAAGAAATCAACCGAAAAACTGGCAAGTTTACGGATTTTCTTTAACTTAATACGTCTTCAGTAGCAAAATCGACATCCTCGAAGGCTATTAGACAGCGGAATCAAGGCTGGGGGAAGTAAAAATAAAATCAGTACAGGTATCAGGATGCGGCGCACGTCCCGTAGGAGCGAGCGGCCACTGCAGTGCGCCTACAGACTCATGGACAATTATTGATATGGAAACCGAAATGCTACCTTTTTTCTCTTAGAGTCGTAATGAGAAAATCGGGGAACTTTTTATCACTTGCTTTAAAATATAACTGATTTTAAATTTTTCTTTGCATCTTCTACGCAGTTGATTCGTGTTGAAATATATTTAACGTTATTTTATGTACCTTATCACTGATAATTTAAGTATTTTCACTGCAGTATATACGTGACGGCTAGAGCCACTTCCGCGATTTGGTGGACACGCAAATTCTTCGGTCCTTGTTATTATCGTAAGTTAACAATCATTAACCTAAGCCAGAGGCCTTCGGGGGACACGAATACTTCCAAAACTTGGGTTGGCCACTAACTGCTCCGCCGCACTTAAGCAGCGTGGTAGAGTAGGTATGCTGTCCTCAATAGGAGACCTCGAGTAGGCCGTTAATGAGTTGAAGCCAGAATCTATTAAACCAACTTCCAATCCAACCTTCAGCTTCAAATGGAGAAATTAAGTTTTATTTAATTGACAGTTGCTTTTGCCCTTATCCCTTTACATTTACAGTTTCATGGGGACAGAGAAGCGAACTTGGAAAGGCTAAGGCGAGCTAAAAGGGTATTCGTGAAACGTAGGAATCAAATTCTTATGAAATACGAAATGAAAACGTTCTCTTTTTTAAGAAGAATGTAAAGAAAATGTATCATCTTAAACCACCGATGGAAGACGTGTTTATTGGATATCCATTGGTAGAACTATTTTTAACTAAAAGCAAGTTTTTAAGTTTAACTTTAAGTTTCAGCAAGGCGTCTAATTTGTGATTTCTTTTCTCTAATGGCAGTGAAATAAAGACCGGGGAAGTAAAAGAGTGAGCCCAGGTATTTGGATGCAGCTCACGTCCGCGAAGCGCAGCAGCACTGCAGTGCGCCGGACCGGCTCACGGACAATTACCGATACGTAACCGGAAATCGGTGGAGAACTCACTGAAACGTATTTTCTAATTTCTCCGCGGGAAAAACAGAGGTGAACGTATTTTCGAATATTCTCACGGGTAAACAACGGGGAGTTTTCTGGTTTGCAAAGCGGACACCGCAAAGTTCTATAGCCAACCAAAACACATACAAGTTTAAGCGACTTATTTTACGGTATAATAAAATTAGTAGTAATATGCATTGAAGTATAATGACATAGAACAGACATCTCGAACAAAATGTGTGTCCCGAAACCGCGATGACGCGTTCTTTTTTCAAACTCTAGAAGGTGATTTACATAGAGTAACTTTGTATAAGACACTTGCCGAACCACGACAAACAGTCAACGACTCTAAATCTTTAGCTCTTCCAAATGTTTGATTTAATGTTTAATTGAATTCACTGAGTAATATAATACACATAATTTATTATTTACCAAAGAGTAGGTACTATAGTCATTCTTATCGGGCTTATTTATTTGTCCATTAACACGCTTACTTGCCAAGTGTGTAAGCCCGACTCATGATTTTTTCAATTCAATTCAATTGACTGACCTGAACTGACTGAACTGACTTGAATTGATTCAAGTCAATTTATTTGCATTTCATTCAAAAATGGCGGGAACATTCCACAATAATTGAAATAAATTCGTTTTAGTTGATTTAGTTGACCATTTTCTTTTTTGTATTTTTTTACGTGCAATTGTGACAGGTTCTCATCACGCAAGACGGCATTTTTTCAGTTTGTTACTAAACAATTTTGGCATGCGGCCGCAATGAACGCAGGTGAGTGACAAGCAAGTGAGTGAATGAAGTGAGCCACCCTGGCCACAATGAATGCACCCGACTCAATGTTCGGGGTGTCTGTTCTATACGAAGTAATAGTACTTCAATGGTAATATGTACTATTATGTCTTCTGTGGTTGTACTATGATATTAAAAAGTAGAGTTATCCTTCTTGGTATACAATTAAATGAATTTATAATATTTAAGTTTTGGAAGTAAGTAGATAAAAACTTCTATAATACATAACCACAGAATGCAAAATAGTACCTATTTGTAACATAACTTATTATTTACAATATAAAACTGTAACTTAAATAGGTATACTTTTATCTTGAAGTATTTTTACAATTGAGTACCTAGGTACCTGTGTTGTTTGTTCATTGATAATAATAAAATTTAAAAGTGAATTTACTTAAAATGTATGTAACAATTTAATATATTTTTAAAAGAACAAGACGTTTCTTGTGAATGAAAAGACTGACGACATCAATGACTAGATCTAAAATGAAAGCCCTGAGCATTTTTCATATCAAAAATGTTACCCTAGAAGCTAACAGTCTTATATTATACATTGCAGTTCTCCGGTTTCATATCCCAAAGTTATGGTGTAACGAAGCATACGGGTGTCACGACAACAAGCCTGGTGCAGCAGTGAGCAGACTAACTTGCGAGTTGCGAGACGAAACTCCAACACCGAACAAAAGCTCGCACGCCGCGGCTTACATACGTGATTAGGGCTTTATTGATCATTTTACTTCAGCCGTCAGTTACGGCATCTATTACTATAGAGATAGACAGAGACGGCTGAGTGGAGCCGTTATTAAACTTTCATTTGTTACAACCTTCATACGGTATTGTTATAGAAGACATTGATATTATTAAATTAAAAACATTAATGCTTTTGATGCGTCTTTTTCAGGGATCCAAAGTAAAATTGAAACCCTTATAGTTTCGTCGTGTCCGTCCGTCCATCCGTCTTTCTGAAGCATAGTGCCAAGACCCTTAGTGCTAGAAAGCTGTAAATTCGCATGGATATACATATTTATTAAAACTCCAAAATAGTAGAATAAAATATTGAAAATTTTTTTTCAGGGTACGTCCCCTACAGGTAACCTGAGGACGAATTCTTTATTCGTCGCTACTCTATAGTCTATAGTGTGGGGTATTGTTAAAAAAAATTCAAAAATATTATAGGTCATTTAAAACTATTTTAGGAGCCCTAAATGGGCTCCGTTTGAAATCTATAAGAAATCTATTATCTTAAAACAAGCCTAAATAATTAAAATAGAAAAATAACTATAAATACTTAATCAACGTACTGAACTCTCTCCAAGCGAATTTGACTCGCACTTGTCAAGGTATTTTACACTCTATTACCTTTTTAGGAATAGATCTTTTGTAATCATTGATTTATAAAAAAAAATTTGCATCGGATATATCGGATCAGATTAATCGGTCTATCTATAGTTTGTACATCTCATATTTAAACTTAAAAATACTAGTTTAAAACGATTTTTTGCTAAGGTTTGGGCTTGGGCCAAAAGAACCTTACACAGCAACTTCTAAATTTCTCACTAAGTGTACGTTAACCTTGGCAATGACTAAACTTTTTCTACTACTCGCTGAATTGAGTTTAACTTCCAACAACCATTATCAGTAGACATTAGATGGGGAGCCAAATATCTTTTGGTAATTATAGTAGTTTTAACTTTAGCAAATTGTGTGGTTAGTTGATACAGATCTCTTAGAACACAGACACAGACACATTAACTTACACCTATAACAAACAATGTTATAAAATATGTTTTTCTTTTAATAAACAAATAAATAAATTATGGAACACATAAATAAATTAATATATATTCAAAGGTCCTACAGGGTTACATGGAATTTCAAACAATGGAAATTAGATGTATGAATTTTGTTATATCAAGATCTCTCAGTACAACATAGAAACAATAACAATTATCTAAAACAGTGCTATGAAAAACGGTTTTTTTTTCTCATAAAAATAAAATGCTTTCAAAGGTTCTACAGGATACATGGAACAAACCATGGAAATTAGATGCATGAATTTTGTTATTCAAAACGCCACACATTTCTCCATAAACGTTTTCATTAGGAGCAAAACAAAAGCGTCGCGACAGCTCCGAGATATCTAAACGTAGTAACGTACTGAACAATATAATAGTGAAATGTTATTTGTGTGGAATTCATCGCGTTTAATGTCTGGCTAAAGGCCATTAACAATAAATCGTGCTGTTTGCTGCCCCTCCCTCCTAGTTACTCCACACCCGGATGACGTTAATAAGCTTCCTACTGCTCCACTAGTATGCCTAAGGAAGCGTCCATACTGGGCGACCTTTATTGAAGTTATACATCTAATGCGACTTCTAACAAGTTTAACGCTTGCGTTAAACGTTTAACGCTCCTGTTATTCTCGCGTACTCTATAGTGTGGGGTATCGTTGAAAAGGTCTTCCAAAAATATTATGGGTCTTCTAAGACCATTTTTGGAATTAGGGGTCCGTTTGCGAAATATTTTTTTTGAAATGGTTTTTTTGAAATTGTTTTTTGTTTCATGCCAAAGAAGTATAACTTCTCACGCGCGTTCATAAGTACATGTTTATGTTTTTGTATTGAAGTAGCTGGTCATAGAGATAATTTAGGTGGAGCTATAAGCCCATTTTTAACCCTATAGCCAAAAAATTGTGAATGAGTTAAGCTACTTCGGTCGCGACCAGTGTTTAAATGGGGTGACCATAGCAATAGCATAATAAATGCTCATATTTCAGTTTATTAGCTGAAACATTCCTGTTTTGTTCATTGCACAATTAACCGACCTGTCGGCTAAATAAATATCTAGTTTATCGAACGGTAACCCATAAAGTCATACACAAGTAACACGATAATTATCAGACGTGCAAAGATAATAAATTAGATGTAGTAGATATTATCGTCTCTGAGAGTTTATATTGCGGATTGTAGAGCAACTGTTGGTCTATTGCTCTAACTCGATTTATATAATATATAAGTATTTATTATTGTATAAAACTTTATAAATGATAGGTATGTTTATGTTCCAAAAATTATGTTTTGGTTTTGGTATATAATAAACTGTGTTTATATTGTGTTGTAAAATAAATACCGCATAAAAGAACCATTAACTCTTGTATTATATTGTATTTTAATTTTTAAAGTGAAACTTTTATTACATCGTCTCAAACTTTTTGGTCTGTGTGTCGCATGTCGCGTGACGGTTGGCCGCGAAGTGGGGGTAAAGCGAAAGGCGCTCGACCTTTAATACCCTAATCTTACTCTCGACTCTCGCGCTCGACCCTTAATCTTTTAATACCCTAAATCGAATATTTATCCAAAAATTTTTAGTTACAATACGTTACGTCTACAATACGAAAAAAAGTTTCACTTATACCTACCGTGGTTTCATAAAATCACACAATTGCTTTTTATTTTATATTCATATTTTCCTTTGGCATTGTCAAATTGAAAGTTGATTTTGTATTGCTTGCCCTGGTATCCATATACCATTTTGATATATAGCAAAGAGGATTTTGTTGTTATTGTTGTTGTTGTATGTATTAGCTCGTTCAGTCTGAATGATACCTAAGACTGCCTAGATACGTACATTCTGCTTCTTTTGTTTCTCGTCTATTCGGGTCAACGGGCGTACAATCGCTTCTATTTACTATTAAATACGGTCGTGGTCGTTATTAGATTTCCCTTGCAAGATATTCTGGAAACACCGTCTCTTTATACTGTAACAGATTATTTGTCTGTTTATTGTCGCATACATTGAATGCAGTAGTTAATCATAAATAGCTTTGATCATTTCTGCATATTACGTAAAGTACTTATGTTTATTAAAAATCCAATGATATTATAAGTAAAAAAGAGGTAGATATGTCACTAGCGCGCCGAAGATGAAGATCGTAAGAGCAGTCAATTGACCTCGTCTGCTCGTGGTCGCTCTGTCAATACAAGACTATATGCACGCTTTTGTTGTTGTAGAAGTACTTGAGATTTGACATACAACGTTATACTCGTAATGCCTTCGTGTATTATTGTAGTATGATTGGTGCAGTGAAACAAAAGACACACGCGTGTGTTGTTGCTTTTTTCGGAACAGATTTTGTATTTCTAATTAACTTCAATATCATAATTTACATTAAGTTATGATATTGAAGTTAATTATAATTTTTTGTTCATTGAATTAGCATCAATTTCTCTGAAAGCTGAAAATAAATTTGGAAAATGTAAGCGCAAACAGGCCCGATTCAGATATTCGAAAAAAAGCTGCACTAAAAAGAGACGTTAACTCAATTTTGCTGCAAATCTCTAGAGAGCTCTGTTTTTAAACTGCAAGAAATATAAAGGAGAACCCCAATTTTCGGCCTCGAACCATATGTAATCTGTGCTAGAACATCGGACTAGACAAGAGCAAACTATATACCAAAAAAATCGTCTTATTTATAAGATAAACATATTTAAATCTTAGCTTCAGCTGCTCTTGCCAAATGAACTAAATAATGCAAAAAAGTTTTCACAGTATTTACCTCATTACATACGATTTTATAATCGATTGAATCGATTGATATTGATCGATTGATGGAACATAATAATATATTTTATGTATTATTTATTGATTATAATTATAATATTAATTTATTTTTTACATATTTTCGTATTCCGTATATATCAAAACTATGTAATATATTATAATTACCATTTAATCGTTACGCTAATTTTATTAAATTACATTTCGAATATTTTGACATCGATTAATCGATTGACAACAAAGATGATGTAATCCCTAATAATGTCATTTTGGTAACCATAGTATTTATAAATAACACCACTGCATTGTCATATTTCTCATCGATCTTTCATCTTTCTACGCGTGTTTTGTATATTTTTACTATCAAATATTTTCAGCGTATTTGGAGTCCTATTTACTATTGAAACTCATCGACACGCACACAGTGATTTTAATTTTCTATTGTATTCGCTTTCGTACTTGTGTTTTGGTGAATGTGTTTCGCAGTTTCGCTACAATTTCTTGCAAACTAATACTGTATGAATATGGACTCCTTAATCGCCTGTTTTGTGACTGACAAAGGTTCAGAATAAGTCCTGAACACTGGACAACGTACCCTCTCAGATTAAAGGAATAAAAGGCAGATATAACTTTCGCAAAGAAATGCAACGAATGACGTGAAGCCGCTTTTTCACTATGTGTGCATGACAACCATATTGACAGCTGGCAGTGGCATCGTAGAGACACATACTTCTTTGTGTGTGTAAGTTGCCACATTGAAAACAAAAAGTCACAATCTCCCGCAATTTAGTAAATATTTTTTGCCATATTTTCGACTTGAAATATTATGCAAAATTAAATTGGCAAATTTATTTATCAAATTATAAATTATCAAAAAATATAGATATTAAATATATCAAATGTTCTTTTAATATACAGTAGGTACTTAATATGTTGAATTGTTTTAATTTATGGTTTTTTCTCTTTTGGGTAGTTATTTTTCATTGAAAAATATAAACATTTTAATACATTTATTATAATTAAAATATATGAAATATATAATAATATACGTCATCTCCATTAAAACGCAATGAATAAACAAAGCAAAGTTTGGATGGCCAATCATTATCTTGCCTACTTTGAGGAATAATAAAATCCCATTTATCTCGTATAATAGCATTTGTCGGCAATCTGCAAAATAAAATAATTTGTTGAGTAGGCTAAACAGGAACTAAAATAGAATACAATATTTTCTTTCAATCGTGCATTTTATCGTAGGCAAACGTGATATTTTCAATCAACCAGGTTTACCTATGTTAAAATCCTTATTTTATCCCTCTAATCCTTTTTACAATATATCTTATGTTTGTAATAACCCAGCGACTGGTATTTCTGCATTGGCTGCATTCCCTCATTTTTAGATTTAAATAAATACTACTATTTACTTTTAAAATATTTTCTTTGTATATAAATTTATAATCGATCAGTGTTCAAATAACCCATGCATATTTCCCCTAATTTAGGGTAATCGATTTTCATATAAAGCTGGTATAAAATTGAATAATTGTCGAGGTTTTGTGTTCCGAGCGCACCTCAAAAACATTATTATAAATAAATAATAAAATAATGAACAGTTACCTGTGAAAAGATATCCAATCTTCTTTTGCTTGATTTTGGGAACAACTTTAGCAGGTTTTAAAATTGCAAGACGGCATTTTATCTGAGAAAATTATTTAATAAATTTTGACAATTGTGACATGAAAGCTATTTGACGTTTTCTTTAGTACTGAATCGGGTTTGTATTTGCTTTTTTAGTTTGTATTTGCTTTGGTAGCTGCACATTTTAGTTGAATGAATATATCTGCCTTTTATTCCTTTAATCTGAGGGCCTATACATCTTTAGAAGATCAGGAAGTTGCTGTGGCCATACTTACAATGAGTATATTATGGTATCTTGATTGGGCAAGGTACTAACGAAATATAACGCCTCCTGCACAACTACACGAAACATTAATATATTATAATGATAACTAATAAAATCTCTTGAAATATGCAATAGCTTTTATTATACAACCTTTTTATGACATTCGTTTTGGGTGAAAACCATTGAAGTAGTAGATATTATAATTGACACCCGCCAACGTAAGTGTAACATACATATTAAATAGCACTGTGACACGATATGACATAATCATAACCTATAATTAAGGTGATTAATTCTAGCATTTCCTTAGTTGGCCATTGCTGGTAGCCGTGAAAATTGGAGAAATTGAACTTTTTGCAATAATCTAATTAACAGCCAATTTCCAGTCTTGTCTACTTAGGCCTGAGTTTCTATGGAAACTGGGGTTCTCCTTTCACAGCTCTTTAAAGATCAAGTTAATGACTTTTATTATTTGTATTATCCGATCAAAAAGTCATGATTAAGATTTCGTAAGAGTAGACCACTTCAATATTATTAGTGTTTTTGCCTACAAATTAATTAATTATTGCTTTTAATTGCTAATAAATACCATTATTATATCTCCATGGGGTTAGCCTGGATAGCTATCACCTTTGAGCATGAGTCAGCCGCCAAACGACTCGTCGTGTTCGTGGTTGGGGGCTTGAGAGCCAGTTCTTTCTTTCTTTTTCTTCTTTCTTTCTTGGCCGGTAACGCATCAGTGATGTCTTTGGTGTTGCTGGTGTGGATCGCCAGTTCGTTTGTCGGCTATTTCCATAAAAAAACAATCTATTAATGGTCCACTAACGGCATGGTTTTCTCCTTAAGATGTACCAAAGCCAAACACATGCTGGAAAAGAAAGAAGCAAGAAACTGACTCTATGAGACTGCAACATACATAAAGGGTTTGATTTATGCAGCCAGCTAGTTAAAAGATTCTGCCACCCCGCAAGAGTGTGATACAGAGTCAGGTGAATTTCAAGAGGACTAATCTAGTTCTATAACCTCGTAACTTTTATGTTAGTACCACAAGAAGCGCAGGTTGCTTTCAACTCAAGGATTGACAGAAGATAGATGGATAGCTTTCTGCTTCACAAAGGCACACATCATGTACAATGTACATTAAACCGAATTTACTAGCAACTATAGCGTTACAATAAAATAAGTTTGTGGTAATATTTCTGCGATATATTACGATTCGGCAACTCAATAACGGAGAACGTTTATGATTGAAAGCAGAATGGCCTAATAAAATCTTATTGCACCAACTAAAGAATAAATAAAAAGCCTTCGCGTGGAATTGGAACAAAAAACACTGATACCTACATACTTGATGCCATTGTGACTGGAGGACAAATGAGGCAAAGGAAATAAGAAATATTAAACGTGACACGAATTTCAAGACGCTTTCTATACATGGAACGTTTGCTTCATCGTAGACAAGAAACTACGAGCAATATTGGATTACGCTAATGATCTATTCCGTGTATTAGAAGCTAAATTACTTATATATTATATAACATTTAATTACAAATTTTTCTTGTTTTTCAAGATCGTTTTAGTATTTAAATAACATCGTAACTAAGAAATTTTTCATATTGTTGATATAATTTTTATATTTTTTATTTCGACAATTGTACTAATCGGACTTTAATTTTACATTCACTTATAATTTGTTTTTATTTGTATACAAATAAATTACCAATAGGTAATACAATGTGTCTACCTATTGGTAATTACCTATTGTTAATTTATTTGTTGCATACATTAGGTATTTAAAATCTGGTTGTTTAGATTGTAATACTTATCGGAATAACAGAAAATTATATCTTCCTTTAATATTTAAATTTTACAAGTAAATTTCACAAGTTTTAATATAATGAAAGCAATGTAAGGTAGATGGACACTAGGTCCAGTTTGAATTGAAATATGCATGTATGTATTATATGAATAATTTATTTAATCTTCTATTTTATTAACTTTGGAGACTTTAAAAATAAAATTTATACTTTGCACACGTATTGATATCCAAACAATACAATATTATCATTTGACTTAATAAGATTTGATTATAATTGCTAATTAGAAATTGTCCTTTAAAGTTTTCAAATTACGTATATTATAATATACGAATCATTATATTCGTTTCCAGATTATACATCGGTAGTGAAACAGTAGCCTGATGGGTTTGCTCCATCACACGTTGGGTTTATGTAAACCATTGTGCTTTTATGGAAATATGCGATATTATGACGTTGGAACGAAATATCATTACCCGAGGGATTTGGATGACGCATTATTATCGGACATTTTTACGTTTCTATTTTCCTCAGTAAGATCCTAATTTTTTCATATCAGGATCATATATTTTAGAAATACATTATTTTGAAAATGAAAACGCCTTTGCTTCGGGTAACTTATGACAGTTATGACATAGTACCTACCACACTCGATAAAACGAAATGTTAAAACAAAGATCACATCCAAATCGGTTAATTCGTTTACAAACGTACATTTCGTTAATGCCGATCGACTTTCTCGGTAGATCGAGCGTCGACATTGAAATGTCAATCCCTTACTTTACTTTAATTTTCTTCAATACATAGGAACATTACTTAAACTATTACTAACTCGCGATATATTGCCTTAGTCTTACTCTTATTTTCTTGGTTTGCTGATTACTCTAAGCTAACAGAGAACGCTGTGATTTATGAGATGAGATTTCCAGTCTTCAGGTGTTTAGTACGAAGCACTCCCAAGTTGCAGAAGCGAAACGTCACAAGTTGAGAACTTTATTATGACAAAGTTCGAGATTTGTGTAGAAGCGTACTTTCCCTATTAAACTTTGACATTTACCTGTTTATAACTATCATTATGAAGTAGAAAGTAAAGTTTATATTGTCTCGTAATGACCACAGGGTAATGGTATACCATGCTTGGATTTTGACTCTAGATTTTGCTGCAGTTTATGGTTAGAAACTTGAATTTAAAGTCACTTCGTACTGGGCTCGAGTCCCTTCTAATAATGAGAGAGGCTAACTTTGTAGTATGCCACCCTGGCCAAGAGCGTATTAGTAGATTTTATGGAGAACTCTCAGATATGCAACTTTCCTTACGATGTTCACTCATGCTCACCGACGTTGCAGAGAAAGCATTGGCCTATCACAAAATCTTGTTTTTTTTTTCACTAAAACAGATATCAAACGAGCTGATCACTTGAAAAGTGGTCACTGCCTTGTCATCACTTTCAAATAAAGCTGTTTTATGTGATTAGGACACCACAGAGCTTGCAGAACCGCTCATGGATGGACATCTGTAACAAGCCTCAACTAGGAATGTAACAGAGACTGTAGCCAGTAAGTAGGTCCTGTTAATAATAGGTCTTTAAATATGAAATTGGAGATATTATAACCAGCATTTTCAGATTTAATTATCTGTGGAGTGGCGCGTAATTCGAAATTCAAATAAATTCTAATTTCAAAAATACCATTTATTTCTTTTACAAACAACTATTTATTAGCAAATATTTATTTCTATTTACTTAGTACAATATTTTATTCAAAATTTCAGTCGAGGTAAAAAGATAGAACGCAACGTAAACGTACGGTAGTTCCAACTGAAACTCCAACATTGTCTTCAATAGGATTACAGCTTTAATTTTTTTATTTAGAAAATTAATCAGAGCCGGTGAGCAGACATTATAAGTGTGTAAATTTCCGCTATGAATCACTACAGAAATGGCCCTCGAGTGCCGGAAAAGCGCGAGCTCTCGAAATGTATTTTTTTTTGTCTTTTTTTGTTTCGTTTAACTATTCGTTTTTTTGTTGTTTGAAATTACGCGGTGAAAAATATAACTGCAATTTGCATACATCGACAAGTTATATTTTGTTATAGCGAAGAGAAAATAAATGTTAGTGGGTCCATAAAAACGATTGGAAAACTTGAGATAGCAGTAAATATTTATGGGACCCTGTACTGAGTGAAGTGATTTTCCTGAGAAAACGCCAACGTACTCATACTAGTCATTCATAGCATACACGTAATATGAGTAAACGCTTTGTACATTTCAGCGGCATGGCTTCCATTTGATATTGGATAGCAATTTATTTATCATACATATTGCGGCGGAGCACCACCGAATCTCGCCGCGCGTCTTTCTTCGGAAACGAAATCAAGAATCGAATACGTGTAGTGAATTTCTTGTAACCTGCCCGTGTCATTCCTTCGGATCGTATCCATTAGTATTTAGAACATAAAATGTTATTTGTTGCGGTTTTGTGTTGTTATACTTGTAGGTTATAACGACACATAACTTGTATTGAGGACAGGGGATATTTTTTTATTTGCGTGAATGCGTGAATCTTTAAAAATTATCGTGGGAGCACGTTATATTATTGTTATAACGTGTGACAATACGTAGGAAACTTTTAATTAAATAAATAAATGAACATTTCTACTTCAATGTTGTATTGATATAAATAAATATTTCCACTTACATATTGTAAAAATAATATTTAGTGTAAATCGTCAGGGGAGTCCTATGCAAATCTCTCTTTTATATTTTTACTGAAGGGAAACAATATGAAAAAGACGAAATTTTTTATCACGGTTTTATTGATATATGAAGTTCGAAGCTCTGTTGGTCAATGTTGCCTGACATTGGGCAAAGCAAGTATCAAACTATGCGTGTCACTGGTCAGCGTATCTAAATCCATGAGATTCTTAAACCTTGTACCCAACACTGGGCCAGGTATAAACAAATATTATGAACATAAAGAACCCGAGCAATCACTCTACTTTATTGATATCACCTCACAGAAAAATGAGGTATAAAGTGAATTGAATGAAAAACGTTTTAATCAAAGAAATGTTTCGTCTGATACATTAAATGCTAAATGGAATATTAAATATGTATAGAAATAGTTAGCGACGTTCAATCTATTAATATGAAACGTTCGTTCGGGGACGACAGAACAGATTTTATCAGTGGCGCTGCCTCCACAATAACTCGTCCAATTCCCATTGCAACATCGATAATATGGTTTCATTTAGAAGGATGCAAATGTCTTGAAACCGGCTCGCTTCGCCGCTCCGATATTGCGTCTCCATTTCGCTTCCCTTTCGATTTTTCCTCGCACTCGCAATTCTCTCCTCACCTCTCTTATCTCCACTTTTAATCGCCCCGTCTCGAGAATTTATTAAAAATCATTTCCAACCGCAACCGCTTTGCTTTCCGTTTCACTTTTTATTTACTTGAACTTATTTAACATGTAAAATGATTCACATAAAGCTCGTCAAGAATGTACCCGAAGCACAATGGCAAAAGAGTCCAAAACGCTATAATTTTGGGAGTCAGCAGGTGAAAACATTGGTCGGGTTGTAAAAACTTCATTCCATGAATTCCGCAAATTTCTAAGCTAAAGTTGTGGGTTTAAGTTAAAATTTATACAGCGCGAGTGTTCGCGGTGTTAAGCAAGACGGAGAACATGTAAGTTAGCGTCCCATACATCAGGAGGACGTGGCATATCGTGGTAACATGCGAGCACATGCGAGTGCATGCGACCCGTAGGCATACTTCGGCTTCCTTGAACACCGGCTATCATATTATAATACTGAGTAAACGAACTGTATGCAACACCTGTTTACTCCATCGCTTGGAGTCCTATTTATTTACTAACTAAACACTTGGGTATCTCAGTGGATCGCAATATCACTCAATTGCATTCTGGTCCGTGGTATTTCAGTTCTCTAACGTCTTACCTGTATTTGTAGAGCTGTGTCTATATATTGGGTATTGGAAGCTCTACTCTGATAAATGTTCGCAGATAACTAGAAACGTTATTATATTATTCGAGTATAATGATTGATTCACTTATTAACTAGAAATGTAACTTTATTAACAAATTCATTACCTAATAAACACAAACACGCATCACTGCAAATCGAAAATGATAATAAAAAATACAGTTATTCAAGTGGTGTGAATTTCACAAAATCTAGGACCACAATAATCGCAATAAAAAACAAATAGTTCCTCGTTTTCTCTGTAGTTTTCTGTAAAACTGATTCATTGAATCTCTAGTTGCCCGTGCGATTCGCTTGGTACATTTCGCCGATCACTCCGCCATTCGCCGCTGCGCGGGGCATGATCATGCATTTGTTTTGTCGCTTGATGCGTCGCCGTTTGCACCGCGCGATTTTTCACTACGGCGAATGTCTCGTAGCCAGTTAGTTAGAGAGGTTTTCAACTTTCCTTTATTCCTCTTTCTGTTATGTTATGAAACTTATACTCACACTATAATTATGTTAAATTATTGATTTAGAGCCGAAGATTCTTAGCTTTCTATAACGATGTATTTTGTAGAAAAATTTCAGTTATGTTACACAACAGAATTGTAACGTTTTGCTAAACTGGATTTCTGATACTGCAACACTTTTTAACTTTGAAAATTGAAACAATATTTCACTGTTACTTGTAATACTGTGGACTGTTGGACTCACAGCCAAACATGTCTGTGGTTGGACACATAACAATTGAAGCCATAAAATCCTCTTTACACGTAATAACCCGAAAATGGATCTCAAAACTCTAATATTCTTCGAACTAATGACTTGTACTGGATATTGCACCGCTGTTTTATGAAATGCATAACATTAAAAGACATTGGTGTCGAGCCTCCGCCACGAACGGTTGGAAACGATGGCAGAAGGGGATTTGGCGCGCAGTTAGTAATAAAAACTTTTGTAATTACACTCATTTAGGGCAAGAAAGCCATTGACGCGGTGTCGTGCCAAAGCGGCTAATATTTTTGCAGCAAGCTTGCTAACTTCTTCAAGACTTTTCGACTGTGGCATTTTATAGATTTTCAGCACAAAACACGGCATTAAAAATACTAACGTAAACGCGCCCAATAACGCCACCCCAAAATCTGCATCCAACACCGACAGTTTTTTTAATCACTATTTTTAGGCATACTATACATTTCATGAAAGTTGTAGCCTAAAAATATTTTAGGTATGTATATTGAGAAACAAAAATAATAAAGTTTGTGTGCGTAAATAATCAGCAAACAGAATAATTGGATAATAACTGAGACGCGCCCGCAACGGACGCCCGTCTCATAGTGTTGCGCTCCCGGCTACGTAAGTAAACATAATTATTACTTAAGATAAATTAACTTAAATAAAATGTGTATACCTGCATGCAAATGTGTAAATATAATAAATAATATATTGGTTTTCTAGATTCACATGTAATATTTCCGTTCTGAATATTTTTTGTGGTTTAATTCGAATTTTACCTTAAAGCGGTAATAGAAACATAATATTCATAAGTTGCTTCTAATACCGCCTCATGGCGTTGTTAGATGTTTTACAATAGTTAGTATTTTAGATTTTATTTCTTTTAATACGTTATTTTTGATGTTTCTTTTAAGTTGTTTGATTCTTAAGAGTATATTACATAATTTGATCAATTAACGCCATATATTTTGTCTCATAGATTTTCTTTTAAACAAGATTCGACGTAAACAATAATTTTTAGTAATGTATGGCAATGTATTTTAAATAATATCTCATATCAAAACTAAGAAACTTTTTAATACCGAAAAATAATCATAGCAATGACATCCATCAAAACACGTTTGCATTAAAGCAGAAATTTTAGCCACTTATTGTTTATTTTTGCTGTCGCTAATAGAATAAAGTAATCTTCATACTTAATTCTATTACCGACCCATACGGTCTTATTTATAAAAAAAAACATGAGAGGTGTCAAGGGACACCCGGATGGAACGAAGTTCCTTTCGATTTAAGTATTTTTTTGTTGTACAGCGCCATCTCTGTAAAACTCTGTGAATCACTTCAAAAAAAGTGTCGTCATTCGTAAAATCAAAAAGTGTCGTAATTTTCCGTGTAGCCCCCTTTCACAACGCGCGATAAGGAACTTCGTTCCAAAATCTGTTATTGTAATCGGTCATTCGCACTATGTGGCCAGCCCATTGCCACTTCAGCCGGCTAATTCTTTGAGCTATGTCGGTTACCCTTGTTCGTCTACGGATTTCCTCATTTCTGATGCGATCACGTAGAGAAATACCGAGCATAGCCCTCTCCATAGCCCGCTGCGTTACTTTGAGCTTGTGGATTAGGCCAATAGTAAAGTACCACGTCTCGGATCCGTATGTCCACTGGCAACACACAATGCTCGAACACCTTCGACTTCAGGCACTGAGGTAGTGTTTTGGACGACAAGATATGACGCAGTTTCCCGAACGCAGCCCATGCGAGTTGGATTCTACGAGTGACCTCTTTCTTGAAGTTGGACTTACCCATCTGGATCACTTGTCCCAGGTAATTGTATTCGTCTACAACTTCGAGAGCAGCGCCATCAACAACAACCGGTACGGGTGTGACATGGACATTCAACATGATTTTCGTCTTGTCCATGTTCATCCGTTCCCCCGTTGTGAGGCGCTGTTCAAGTCCCCAAGCATTGTACCAAGTTCTTCCAGGGAACCCGCCAGGATGACTATATCGTCGGCATATCGCAGGTGTGTGATGCATTCGCCGTTGATGTTAATGCCACGTCGTTTCCACTCCATCAGCTTGAACACGTCTTCCAACGCAGCGGTGAACAGTTTTGGGGATATGACATCCCCTTGTCTGACACCTCTCTGCAATTGGATGGGGCTCGTTGCTGTGTCGTGTACTCTGACGGACATGGTGGCAGATGAGTACAAACATTTCAACACCTCGATATACCGGTAGTCGATCCGGCACCGCTGGAGAGAATTTAGTACCACCCAGGTCTCAATAGAATGAAAGGCTTTCTCATAGTCCACATAGGCAACACAAATTATACTCCTCGGTCTTTTGTATAATGTGCCGCAATGTATGTATATGGTCTATGGTGCTGTAGCCTTATCGGAATCCTGCTTGTTCGGGAGGCTGGAAGTCGTCAAGCCTGCGTGCAATGCGATTTGTGAGGACCCTCGAAAACAGCTTATAAACGTGACTCAGAAGTGCAATGGGCCTGTATTTCTTCAAAAGGGCTTTATCGCCCTTCTTGAAGAACAGCGTCACCACACTTCTGCTCCACGCTTCCGGGGTAGTTCCAGTGTTGATGACGGAATCGAACAGTTTTTGAAGCGCCACTAGAAGGGGTTTCCCTCCAGCTTTCAGAAGCTTGGTTGTGATTCCGTCATCTCCCGGTGCCTTGTTGTTTTTAAGCTGTTTGAGAGCCTCTCTAATCTCATACAGGCTGACGTCCGGGATATCTTCGGTGTAGTGTCGGGTCGGTTTAGCTCGCTTGTCACTCTCCTCGCGAGGAGGTGGAGTTTGAGAGGAGGCATACAACCGTCCGTAGTATCTCTCAGTCTCCCTCAAAACTTCGGGTATCAACGAAACCATGGTGCCGGACTCGGTCTTCAACCTCGTAAGCTGACTTTGCCCAATAGACAGATCCCTGGCGAATACTTTTGAGCCCTGGTTTCGCTCAATAGTGCTTTTTACACGATTTGCGTTGTGTTTTCGCAAATTGCGTCGCCTGCACTTGGAGATCTGTTCATTGAGCCGTTGGTATTCCCTCATAGGGGTTGAAGACTGCACACATAGTTCTCGTCGATCCCTCATAAGACCGAGAGTTTGTTCTGAGAGAATCTGAGATCTACCACTAGGGTGGGTCTTGAAATACTTCGACCCTACCTCGTGGACAGTTATTACCATCCTAGTGTTAAACTCGTCCACTGACGTGCACGATTCTAGGCACGCAAAACGGTTTTGCAGCTCAAGTTGAAAGTTTTCGGATCCCTGGATTTGGATAGGTGTTGGGCGAAGCGTAGACTTCATTAGGCGTGACCGTTCCCGCTTTAGATCGATATTTAATGTGCCTCTTACAAGTCGGTGATTGCTTCCGGTTTTAAACCTGCTGAACACAGAGACATCATTAAATATGTGCCGTTTGTCTGTCAGAATAAAGTCTATCTCGCTTTTCGTGGAACCATCAGGACTTATCCAAGTCCACTTGCGTTGCGGCTTCTTTATGAAGAAGGAGTTCATCATAAAGAGACCTTCCTTCTCCAAAAAGTTAGCCAGCAAGTGTCCTCGGTGGTTCCGTCGTGCAATTCCGTAGGGACCCACTTTTTTATGCTGAGAGCAGGCAAACGAGCAGACGGGTCACCTGATGGTAAGTGATCACTACCGCCCATGGACATTAGCAACACCAGGGGCGTCACCAACGCGTTGCCGGCCAAGAAAATGACGATAGACCCGCTTCTTGAAGAACCCCATGTCATAGCTTAGAGGGAACACCGATGCTGGTAGTTTGTTCCACAGTTTACACGTGCGAGGTAGAAAATGACGTGAGAACCGAACTGTGGACGAATGCCATGTATCCAGGTAGTGTTGGTGGAACCTGGTACGTGATGGGCGGTGACGAAAATTAACTGCAGGTATTAAGCCAAACAGTTCTTCAGAACATTCCCCATTATACAGACGGTAGAATATGCAGAGAGAGCCTACATCTCTCCTCAACTCAAATGATTCTAATCCGTCTGTAAGCTTGGGATCGTCGACAAGACGAATAGCTCGCCGTTGAATTCGGTTGAACGGATCCACTTGGCCAGCTGGGGCTCCGGCTCCATGTGTGGTCGAATTTGCACCTTATAGAGCATCACCTGTGCTTAGGCGTGAAGTACTGCTTAGCTCTATTGAGCACTCCCAGTTTCTTTGCGGCTAGTTTGGCCTTACTAACCAAGTGGTCCCGAAACTGAACTTTATTCGAAATGTCGACACCAAGGATCCCAATGCTTTTATCTTTCATCTCGGCGCCGCTTTGCATGCCCAGTCTCGCGTTGAAGTCCCCCATCACAACATTGAAATGAGCTTTAGAGGTATGTATGGCTCTGCTTATGTCCTCATACATAACCTCAACCTCATCGTCAGGATGTGTTGAAGTCGGCGCATATACCTGTACAATATTCTGAGTGTAAGGTACGCTACCCTGGACGACACGCTCCTAACTTGCACAATGTTGTTGACGAGGGACTTGTGAACGAGAAACCCGACACCACCTTGGGACAGATTTTCGCCCTCCCAGTGATAGAACAAGTTTCCGGATTTGAGTATTATCGTGTCCTCCCCCTCTCTTCGGACTTCAGATAAACCCACAATACTCCAGTTTAACTTGTCTATCTCTTCTTCCAGCTCTTTCACCTTGTCGTCGGTCCTCAGTGTCCTGGTGTTATATGTTGCCAGATGCAGAAGTCGTTTTTGAGATTGGTAGCCTGATCTCTGCCGGCGATTCTTAGCACCTCCTGCCCCGCCGTTACCATAGCCGCTACCGTAACTTGGAATAGCGGGGCTGCCGGGGACTGGGGGCCGAGGCTTAATTGTAGCTATCATAAGGGGGTTGTAGCCGGTAGTCACCACGCTTGGCCAGTGCGTGTTGGTGACCGCAGTAGATGTTCTTAGTCCGCAGGGAGACGCTGCTGCCCGTCTCCTGGAATATCCTATTAGTCGCCTTTTACGACATCCCAGGAAGAAGTAGGAGTGGTGCTATTCTACAAAGTGGACCCGGCACCACACGGGGGAAACATACCTATTTACAATGATTAAATTGGGGTTTATTTACAATGATTGAAGTTTTACGTATTGATTTTAATATTTACACAAGCCTTAACAGATGTCCAAAATGTCACCTCCTCAAGTGATGCAGAGTTCAGCACGTTTGCACAAATTGTCCTTTACTCGGTTGCGCACAAGAACACTTCACTTCGAACTTTATCAAAAGCAGTCACTATTCTTAATTTTAATTCGTCTCTGTTCGAATATTCCGTAGCATACACAACACTTTTAACCTCCCCCCACAAATAGAAATCCATCGGTGTGAGGTCCGAGGAGCGTGCCGGCCATAGCACAGGTCCTCCTCGCCCTATCCACCGATCACCGAAGTGATCATCTAAGTATATTATGTATGTCTGTAATATTCTTTATTACCTTGTATCTTTGAAACGACTGATCCGGACTTCTGGAGACCCGAAAGCTGGCAGCTATTTGGCTCAAAGAATTAGTTTAGCAATTCAGATATATATTTCTTGTAAATATTCTTATTTTTATAATAATTTAGTTTAAGATATTTTAGTTTTATGTGTATAATATTACACTTTATTCACAGAAGTATTTTATGAAACTGGACCAAATAATACAATTAAGATATCGTCAGATTCGTTTTGATAACCCAAGTATTCTTAAATAAGTGACATTAAAAAAATGGTGGCTGTGAGATGTCACTGTTTGAAGTATCAAAAAATAAAAATAAATCGAATAATGCAATATGGGTATCAAATTAAAGAGCTCAGCATAAGGATTTCAAAAAGGTATAATATCATGATACCTTTTTTGATGGCAGGCAGCTTTTTAATTTTAAATTTATACTAGTTTAGTCGTCGGTAATAGAAACATAAAAAACGGTATTAGAAACAAACATCATCCATGCGTCGGTAATAGAAGCAATCGCTATTTCAGATTCAATTATTATTTATTAAATATTGTGTGATTTAATACTCAATTTACGTACTGAATATCATAGGATATTTAATCATGTTAAAGAATAAATTAAAACACCTTTTCTAGCATAATAGCATATATCTAATTTTCTGAAGTTCATCCAAAGTCGGCTTAAACTGGCGGTAATAGGCGCGTTTACCTTACTTCTTTAATATTACGGAGCAGTGGCGTAGCGGGACTGCTCGCGTCGTAAAGTTTTGTACGTTTTTGCTTCCTTAGATTGTTGCGGTAGGAAATGTTGCTATTAAAGTATAGTCCAGTCAGAAAAGCAATAATATTGTCTTGTATAAATGTCCATTACAAAAAAAACCCTATTGTACTTTATTTTTGCAATTTTTTTAAGGTAAAAAACTGGCCAAGTGCGTGTCAGGCCACGCGCAATGTAGAGTTCCGTAGTTGTAAGTTGATCTACTATTAATCGTTAATCTGCAAACCCTTAGTAGCCGTGATAGATTTCATTGTAACTTCATCTAATTAATATATTCTTAAATATTAAAAAGTGTTAATTAAAGACATTATGACGCTTGGGTTATTCTGTCTATACATTTTTATGTACTATATACATATAAATAGTACTAAAAATACTGTATAGTCATTATAAATAACTGATAGATAAATAATTAATAGATAATAATTAATCATACGACTCCGGTTGAGTCTTATCAACTGCAGTAATGTTAGCTAATTTGAACTAATAGGAGAATAATGTTCAGAATAAGCTGAGGACAGAATAAGTTAGCAGCCACGGCAATGTTCTTAACTCTAAGTACTTTAATTTATGGCTTTAGCGGTTCTTCAAAAATTTTATTCATAGCTGAGAGGCGCTTATATTTTTTTGTACAAACAATTTGAGAACACTTGGTTCAAGAGGCATTGTATTACACGAAATTGTGTAAAAGAAAATTATGTTTAATTATGTCGACTAATATAATTATCTAGATACGCATCAGCATGTCCAGCCAAAGTAAAAAAAAGGGAATTGGTAACGCAGCGCCATGTGCATTACACGAACCATTTCGAGCTACTTTTGAACCCTTCACAGCTCGAGAACTATTTAACCAACATACGTTAAATGGCACATTTATTAAAGAACTTTGGCTCATTAGGAATTCAAAATTTCATAAATCTAGCTCATACAGTTATTGATATATTAACATTTAAAATCCGCATTTTGGTGACTGACTCACTGGCATAAGATCAAAAACCTAATCTACTTCCAGATGACTTAGAAAAATCCAATCTAGATGACTAGAAAATCTAAAAACTGAAAATTATTGATAATTATTGAAAGTAGTGAATTAGTGGGCACACTGTATAGAGTAATTTTACAAATAACAGTAGGTATATTTATCAATAAATACTAATAATTTCTAGAAAAAAAGTAACGATATTTCATCAAAAACATAAATGTGAAATGAGTGCCAAGTTACCTGTAGGGGATACCTCTCCTGAAAAAATATTTTCAATATTTTATTTTGAGAGTTATATGATTTTGAAAGTTTTATTAAATATGTATATCTATGTAAAATTACAGCTTTCTAGCATTAAGGGTCTCAGCGCTTTGCTTCGGACAGTCAGACAGACGGACCGACGGACGGACGGACGGACGGACATGACGAAATTATAAGGGTTCCAATTTATTTCAGAACCCTAAAAAGTAACATTAATATTTTTTAGACTTCGTAGCATTTAAACCGTAAAAATGACTATATTATATTATATTAATGTATTTTTTCAACTTACAGGTAATATTTCTACTAACCTTCATAACTACACAAACATTTCACTGTCAAGATTTAAATGTATGGGAAGTGGCCATTGATTGTTTTTTGGAAAGTTTAAGGTGCTTGCTCGGAACTACAACAAGGGTTTTCCGACCGGGAAACTATCGTGACCGTATGCCAAAACATTAATTATTATTGCTTGTCCGGATGAATTAATCTGTTTAATAAAATGCTTACTGTTAAAAATTGCAACACAACGCACTGTCTATGCCCGTAGACGTAGAAGCATGGCAAGGGTATTGTAGGAGAGTTAAGAAAGAAAAAAAATTGAGTTCAAAGATTGCTTGGAAATCCAAGTACGATATCATCATTGCACTAAGACTTCGTCACATTCGTACACACACACAAAATAAATGAGATTAGAAATAATCATGACTCAAGAACAAACATAGTACTTATAATCTTGTAGGCAACAGGATCGTTTGAAGGACTGATTGTTCTGATTTAACTCAGGTACCTACTGTTTATACCAAAGGCATCGTTTTTTTAAACAAATTTAAACGGGAGTCGCTATCAACATCAATTAATTAATCAATTTGATTGACTGTTAATCTGTATAAATAAAAGGCAAAAGTGATTAACTGATGTATCAACGCATAGGCCTAAGGGTTAGAAACTTAAAATTTCGCCGTAATTAAATTTTCGGCGTATTCTTCTTATGACGTAGGCATCCACTAAGGAAGGATTTCTCAAAATATGATATGCATAATTTCCGCGTGCAAAGCCACGGGCAACATATATAGATGAGAGGACAGAAGCAAAAGCTTTTAAAATAAACAGTAATCTTATTTCTGTTCTACGGAATGTAGGAGACTTTAAATCTAGCAAAATCCATATTGGTATCGGATTTCGTTTAATCTCTTAATTACAAGCTTTTAGAATTAGGAATTCCTGCAAACTGTCGACAATCAGTATTGGGTTTAAGCAATACTGTTTTAGTATTTAGAGAGTGTTTAATACTAGAGTGGATACTCTATGGTACTCTATAAAGTATAAAGGTTACTAGCTGTTACCCGCGACTTCGTACGCCGAAAATAAAGATCCCTTCGGTATAAAACATGTTTTTCATAAATTGACAGCAAACTTGTCCATACTATGAAGAGAGGAGACCCGTGCCTTGTAATAGTCCATTATGGGTTGAAGCTAAAACACCTATACTTAGTACATAATATATATCGTATAATGTAACTGAGTAAAATATTAAACAAATCTCTAGTGTTGATAATGAAATGATAACTACGATCTGATATTGTAGCGTGATTGGTAGTCAGCAAGATACTAAACTATTCACCAAAATTACAGCAAAAGTGACCTATATGTTCTTAGAACCCATTAATTACCCATCTGGAGAAGAATTCATAGCCCGGGCGCAGCGGATTGTGTCGGTTCTAATAGTAATCGATGAAGTTAGACAATAGCGAGTGCGGTCGGTAGTTGGATAGGTGACCGCTAGTGGCAAAAAATTCTTGAGCTCTCCGAGCTTCGGAGGGCACGTAAGGCTGTCGGTCCCGGTTGTTGTCGTAAGGTAACAGTCGTTATGACATATTGAAGGTCCTCGCCCGGCGTAATGACTTCCGACACTTGGGTTGATTTCTAATCCCTCCATCAATCCACACTGGAGCAAAGTGGTGGAGTATGCTCTAGGCGTCCTCAAGAGTGAGTGTTCAGTAGTGAGCCATTAATGACCCACCCATAGAAAAGGTCCCAAAATAATTGAACTTTTTAGAATTTAGAGGTTTAAGTCAGGGCCTGAGAGTTTTTGAATTTTAAATTTACATTGTAATTTTACAGAATACACAAAAAAAATATCTTTCTTTTCTTTTTGGGCAGCAGCAAATCAGTGATTCCTTTAGCGTTGCTAATGTACATTGGCGATAGTGACCACTTACCATGACGTGACTCATCTGTTCGTTTTACAACTTCTTACTCCAAACATACTCTAAGCTTACAACCTCTAGTTTTAGCCCTTAGGGAATGTATTACCAAACAATCATGTTACAGTTATTTTTGTTTTATGTAAGATTACATACTAACTACCAACTTTTACAGTTTTACCTTAAAAAACCGGGCAAATGCGTGTCAGGCCACGTGCAATATTGGGTTCCAAATTAGTAAGTTTATTGACCATTACTCATTAACTACGATACGTACTATGTTAACATAACCTTGATAGTTTTCCTTATAAATCCATCGTATAACCTATTTTTGAGAATGTTTTCACTTGTCCAACTCCAACCGTTTAGCCGTTAGGGGGGACACTTGACTTGACATGGGTACCCAAAATTAGCACTTTCAAGCAAAATATTTCGCAAACGGAACTCTACATCCAAAAATGGTCTCAAAAGAATAATATTTTTGAAAAAACTTTTCAACGATACCCCACACTATAGGGATGAATAAAAAAATAATGCTCACGTTACCTGTAGTGGAGGTACCACGAAAAAAAAAAGTTTTTCAGTAGTTTATTCTACGATTTTGGAGTTTTAATAAATATGTATATCCATGTCAAATTATAGCTTTCTAGCACTAAGGTTCTCGGCGCTTTGCTTTGGACAGACGGACAGACTGACGAAGCTATTAGGGTTCCGATTTTACTTCAGAACCCTAAAAATGACGGAGTTTCGTATAAACATTCCCTGAATTAACCCTTTAAAGATTGATTTTTCAAATTATGTTAAAGTTAATTTTTGTTTATAACAGTCGAACTGAGAACCTGCTACTTTTTTGAAGTTGGTTAAAAAACCGGCTAATAGCGTGTCAGATCACTGGTAATATAGGGTTTTGAAGTTATAAGTTTATAGAACTCAATAACTACGTATGCTAATAATAATATAGCCATGATAGTTTTCCTTTTGATGCTATTGCCATGAATTTTTTACGTGTCTAACACTTACGAATAAATAAACATGTATATCCTTGCTAAATTACAGCTTTCTAGCACTAAGGGCCTCTGCGCTATGCTACGGACGGACGGATGGACGGACGGACAGACGGGCATGATGAAACTAAGAGAATTCTGTTTTGACTTCGGAACCCTAAAAAGGGTCATAAAAATCGCTTCATAAAATATAACGAATCTATCAACTACATATAACAAAATTTGACCTTATCTCTCAGGAACAGGTCTGTTTTCCGGGATAAAAAGTATCCTATGTCCTTTCCCGAGCTCAATTCTATATCTGTACTAAATTTCATTGAAATCGGTTTAGTGGCTTGAAAGAGTTATCCCTCAGGAACAGGTCTATTTTCCGGGATAAAAAGTATCCTATGTCCTTTCCCGAGCTCAATTCTATATCTGTACTAAATTTTATCAAAATCGGTTTAGTGGCTTAAAAGAGTTATCCCTCAGGAACAGGTCTATTTTCCGGGATAAAAAGTATCCTATGTCCTTTCTCGAGTTCAATTCTACATCTGTACCAAATCTCATCAAAATCGGTTTAGTCGCTTGAAAGAGTAATCCCTCAGGAACAGGTCTATTTTCCGGGATAAAAAGTATCCTATGTCCTTTCCCGAGCTCAATTCTATATCTGTACCAAATTTCATCAAAATCGGTTTAGTGGCTTGAAAGAGTTATCCCTCAGGAACACGTCTATTTTCCGGGATAAAAAGTATCCTATGTTCATTCCCGAGCTGAATTCTATATCTGTACCAAATTTCATCAAAATCGGTTTAGTGGCTTGAAAGAGTTATCCCTCAGGAACAGGTCTATTTTCCGGGATAAAAAGTATCCTATGTCCTTTCCCGAGCTCAATTCTATATCTGTACTAAATTTTATCAAAATCGGTTTAGTGGCTTAAAAGAGTTATCCCTCAGGAACAGGTCTATTTTCTGGGATAAAAAGTATCCTATGTCCTTTCCCGAGCTCAATTCTATATCTGTACCAAATTTCATCAACATCGGTTTAGTGGCTTGAAATAGTTATCCCTCAGGAACAGGTCTATTTTCCGGGATAAAAAGTATCCTATATCCTTTCCCGAGCTCAATTTTATATCTGTACCAAATTTCATCAAAATCGGTTTAGTGGCTTGAAAGAGTTATCCCTCAGGAACAGGTCTATTTTCCGGGATAAAAAGTATCCTATGTCCTTTCCCGAGCTCAATTCTATATCTGTACCAAATTTCATCAAAATCGGTTTAGTGGCTTGAAAGAGTTATCCCTCAGGAACAGGTCTATTTTCCGAGATAAAAAGTATCCTATGTCCATTCCCGAGCCCAATTCTATATCTGTACCAAATTTCATCAAAATCGGTTTAGTGGCTTGAAAGAATTATCCCTCAGGAACAGGTCTATTTTCCGGGATAAAAAGTATCCTATGTCCTTTCCCGAGCTCAATTCTATATCTGTACCAAATTTCATCAAAATCGGTTTAGTGGCTTGAAAGAGTTATCCCTCAGGAACAGGTCTATTTTCCGAGATAAAAAGTATCCTATGTCCATTCCCGAGCTCAATTCTATATATGTACCAAATTTCATCAAAATCGGTTTAGTGGCTTGAAAGAGTTATCCCTCAGGAACAGGTCTATTTTCCGGGATAAAAAGTATCCTATGTCCTTTCCCGAGCTCAATTCTATATCTGTACCAAATTTCATCAAAATCGTTTTAGTGGCTTGAAAGAGTTATCCCTCAGGAACAGGTCTATTTTCCGGGATAAAAAGTATCCTATGTCCTTTCCCAAGCTCAATTCTATATCTGTACCAAATTTCATCAAAATCGGTTCAGTGGTTTTGGCGAGGAATAGTTATCCCTCAGGAACACGTCTATTTTCCGGGATAAAAAATATCCTTTGTTCATTCCCGAGCTCAATTCTATATCTGTACCAAATTTCATCAAAATCGGTTCAGTGGTTTTGGCGTGGAATATTTATCCCTCAGGAACACGTCTATTTTCCGGGATAAAAAGTATCCTATGTTCATTCCCGAGCTCAATTCTATATCTGTACCAAATTTCATCAAAATCGGTTCAGTGTTTTAGGCGTTATTGAGTAGCAGACAGAGTTACTTTCGCATTTATAATATTAGTATAGATTTTAGAAATTTAGAAGATTAGTTACTGTCTTATAATAAGATTATACTATCAGAAAATATTGGTATCCGTGTATGTCAGAGGACGACAAGAACTTGTTTTAATTTGTGATAATCGAGTTGATACGTGTACTTCAATGAAAATCATAACATTTATATTAAATAATAAATCTGACTCTTCCCAGAATCGTAGTCCGTAAAAACATAAAAAATATAATGTAAAAAGAAATTACATAAAAAAAGGAATAGGTTATTTACAATTTACAGCTTCATCATGATTACTATCATGACAAGACGAATGAGTGGGGTGTGGGATTCGAGTGGGATTCGAATTCTGCCAAGTGGTAAACTGATGAATGAACCAATATAATAGGCTGTGTTATTGCGGTTAGAATGTATAAAATAATAATACGTGTAGTAACTGAATAAGAGGGTCAAAGCAAAAAAACGAAAAAAACGTTATAAGGCATTACATGTGTGATGATAGCATTAAATGTTTTCCACGTGTTGTGGTTGTAGTTTTCTAAATACAGTAAACAAGTCGGTTGATCTCTTCTATTTTGGTTGAAACGCGTAGGTGTAACACTTCTGGTGCGTGGGTGACAGGTACTAATCATTTTATGAACCATTTGTACGTTTACTAAATGTTACTTAAAATGCTTAAAATAATGTCGTACTATAAAGTTCCTAATGAGATATGGATCGAAAATGATTTTATCACCTAAAAAAATACCTTTTAGCCTGGCAAGGTTTTAAAAAGAGTTACCTTATAGTCATGAAACTTATACTCCACCTATTATATAGTATTAGAGCAATGTGGTGGAGAATGCTGAACTATCAGCATCAGTGCAGACCCCACGCAGAACCTACAAGTTTAAGCTCATCCCAACTTCACCAATCCCCATAAAAAAAATTACCTACGCAATACATGTCCGTATTTTATAGCTTGTTTAATAACGAAGACGATGAAAAATAAAGGAATGTAAATAATTTGTGCCGTAAAATCATAATCCAGATCCGGACATAAGGGCGCCGTGTCAGGCGGCGACAAGCTAGGATTTGGGGGCGCTCGTAAAAACTTTCTTAATTATCCACATTTTGTAGTTAAGAATCACCGCTCTTACCGTATTATGTTTTCAAGTTAACTTCGCAGAATTACTCTCGATGTACATGTGATAATTAGGGAATAAGAAAAAGAACAGGATTTGAAAATAAATCCCGTGTTAATTTATACTTCATGTTACTAAGGTCCGTATTAGTAAACCAATCTTAGGATTTCTGCGATCTCCAGATTCAGTTTGAGATGCTGACAAATGTCAGATCGTACGCAAGTATATTATTATGTAAATTCAATATGTAAGATCTAAGTTTGTGCTCTTCGTTCGTGCATTCTAAATTAACTAAACTTGGCTTTCCAATCAAACATTACAATCATAATTACAATAAGCTTTACTACTAAGCATCCCCAAACACATGGCATGATTAAATTAATGAAGCTGAAGTAATTAGACTGTGGAAACTGAGTAATACCGATCTGCTGGCAAATTGACTCTACTATAACTACACAATCTCGATTGAGAGACATTCGTTTGTGAGCAATGTTACAGAGCTGGTGACCGGAAATATACTTTAAGTGATTGCATCATTAATCGAAGTTATTTGACAGCGAGTGTGGTTACAAATTTAATTTAAATTTAACCCCTATGTTATGGAAATAGCGGGAAACGAGCTGACTATCAATCCACCTGATGGTTAGTGGCTATCGCCACCCATGAACATCAGCAACACCAAAGGCATCACTGATGCGTTGCCGGCCAAGAAAGAAAGAAGAAAAAGAAAGAAACTTACTCATTTTCTTTATTTAAATCAAATTTGATAGTGAGTGCTGCCGTGACGTGGTAATAGATACATCATCAATCATGAGGTTTATGTCGAGATATCAGTATAAAAAACAATAAAAAAGGGTGCGTGTACTTTTGTACGCGCGTGAGAAGTTATACTTCTTTGGCATGAAAAAAAAAATCAAAAATATTATTAAAATATTATCAATATTAAAAAAACTTTGTTCAAAATACAATATTCAAAAACAGCAATACTAAAAATAAAAATTAAATAATATTTTGATATAATTTAATTTACGAATCTCTATAGTCAAACTATAATTATGTGTTAAGCGCCATCTGTGATTAATTTTGTAGTATATTCTAATATTACTTTGCAAAAACAAATCAATTGTAAATCTTTTTTTTCTGTTTTTACAATTGTAAAAACACCATCTATGTTCTATTACGAGAACTATTACGATACCATGCTGTAAAACCAGTTTTTGTGGGGGGGGGGAGGGAATGAAAGATTTTATTCAGTTCAGTTGAAGAATACCTAATTTATTTTCCGACAGGCATTAAACTTTAATACAGATTAAGGAGAGAAAAAGAATGGGCTGCTAGTCCCAAAGACAAGTATCGATTACTATTTACTACAGTCCGTTCAGTTATTTTACCTCTGACAAGCTATCATTACCTTCCCATTAGATTAGCATTACTTGCTGTCAAGTGACGAGTGTTGCAAAAGTTCCCGATTTATCGGGAGATCTACTGATTTTGGTTATCGTCTCCCGATATCCCGTTTTAGCGACCGTTTCTCCCGATTTTTTGCATTTTCTACCAATGTAATATAATATTGAAAATTAAAATAGAAAATAGTGTTACAAAAAACAAAAGAAATTGAGTCACTCAATGAAAATACAGAAGAATTTTGGGCAAACGTAGGTACATATTATAGCATAAAACGTGGTCATGGCTCACGAAATCGTGTTCTAATATTTTTTCCAACTGAATCAATGATAGGTCTATTACACACAAAAAAATAAAAAAATACAAAAAACCCGACTGCGTATAAATACATGTGCGACATATTGAGGATAAGTTTTGTAAAATGGATGGAAGCTTAGACGCGGAAATTGATAAATTTATTATAGAATTGAAAGACGAGTGTGATACGGAATCTGAGAGCAGTTTTGATGATTCATGTTCGTCCGATAGTGATTATTTATCATTAGGCGTGCGTTTGGATCATTCGTATTCCAAACCAATTTAAAGCAATTCAATTTGTTGTAATTTTAATATAACTACCGAGAATGTGAACTGATTAGTTAGGAGACTGTAAAATAACACATTATTTTATTTGAACGTGTATCATTTATACTATCGTTACTTTTGGATCAACCTAGTAAATAATATTTATATACATCAGAAGAAACATGAAATATTTCATGTTAGGGAATCGTACAAACTAAACATTACAACACACAGCTAAGGTTAACCAACTTAATAAATTAATAATGTAGTTTTTATAAGGAAGAATATAAACGCGTATAAACAAAATTTTGATATTAATAATCGCCAAACAAAAAGCATGTATCAATTAATTACGCCTTCGTTCCGCCTAAGTAAAGTGCAACGATCTTTCATAGGGCTTGGTGTACATTTCTATAATAAAATCCCAAAATTAATACGTGACTTGCCAATAGAATCTTTCAAAAAACGTGTAAAAACACAATTGTTAGGCAAGGGATATTATAGTGTAGACGAGTATTTAAATGACAAAGACGCATGGAAATGATTAGCTCTGCAACCAGTTCCACTCAGAATAGTAAACTTTTGTATGATAATTTGTAATATTTTTTAAAAGATGTGCTTAGGAGTTTATTTAGGCTTTTCTTCTCCTCCATGACAAAGCACCTTCTGAAAAGCAAAAAAATGACGTGCATAAGTGTATCAATGATACCTATATGAATAAAATATTTTGACTTTGACTTTAATAGCTAGAGGTAAAATAACTGTGAACGGACTATAGACAAATCGACCCATAGACTCGATCAATCAGTACAGACTACATTGTCTTTCGTAATTTTTCAGCACAGAATAAAAAGAAAGATTTTAAGTGATGTTTTAATATTTCAATCTCCAAACAAAACAACAACTTTTCTACGCGAATTTAAAAATTATAAAAGTCCTGAAATCCAAATAAATAAAATGTACTATAATTTCGATAGACACGAAACTGGACAAAATCACAGACTGCAGATCACGGATAGAACGATATGGCGGCCATGGAACTAACGCGCCAAAGGAGAAACCCAGCTTACATAGAAACTCAGGCCCAGGTAGACAAGACTGGAAATTGGCTGTCAATTAGATCACTGCAAAAGGTTTAATTTCTCCAATTTTCACGGCTGCCAGCAATGGCCAACTAAGGAAATCCTAGAATGAATCACCTTAATTATAGGTTATGATTATGTCATACTCGTGTCACAATGCTATTTAATATGTAGGTATGTTACACTTACTATAAACCAAACACCTACGAGTAATCATTACAAACGTAATAAAAAGTCAAAAATACTAACACTTAAACTACGAGTTTAATGGTTAAAACTAAGTTGGCGGGTGCCTATTATACTATCTACTACTTAAATGGTTTTTACCCAAAACGAATGTCATAAAAAGGTTGTATAATAAAAGCTATTGCATATTTCAAGAGATTTTATTAGTTATCATTTATATTAATATTTCGTCTAGTTGTGCAGGAGGCGCTATATTTCGTTGGTACCTTGCCCAATCAAGATACCATAACATACTCATTGTAAGTATGGCCACAGCAAACTACTGATCTTCTAAAGATGCATAGGGTACGTTATCCAGTGTTCAGGACTTATTGTGAACCTTTGTCAGTCACAAAACAGGCGATTAAGTAGTCCATATTCATATAGTATTGGTTTGCCAGAAATTGTAGCGAAACTGCGAAAACACATTCACCAAAACACAAGTACGAAAGCGAATACAACAGTAAATTAAAATAACTGTGTGCGTGTCGATGAGTTTCAATAGTAAATAGGACTCCAAATAGGTACGCTGAAAATATTTCATAGAAAAATACAAAAAACCACGACATGAAAGATCGATGACAAATATGACAGTACACTGGTGTTATTTATAAATACTATGGTTACCAAAATGACATTATTAGGGATTACATCATCTTTGTTGTCAATCGATTAATCGATGTCAAAATATTCGAAATGTAATTTAATAAAATTAGCGTAACGATTGAATGATAATTCTAAATATATTACATAGTTTTAATATGTATGGAATACGAAAACATGTAAGAAATAAATTAATATTATAATTATAATTAACAAATAATACATAAAATATATTATTATATTCCATCAATCGATTATTATGAATAAATTCAATCGATTATAAAATCGTTTGTAATGAGGTAAATACTGTGAAAACTTTTTTGCATACAGAAAAATACAGAATTTAGCTAACTTCACGTTGTAGAATTTAGGTGTCGGTGTGCGCGCGCATCATAGAAATTCACTCTCATCATTTTTCACCATCGCGCCAAAAGAAGTATAACTTCAAAAATCATGAGTTCTTTTTTACCTGTTTTAGTACCTGCTTCAAAATGAATGTTTTAAATACCATATCGAATCCAGATCACTTGAGTCTTACCACCGATGTTATATCTTTAGAAACTCGGCTTATTAAAATCAAATATCATGATAACTAATCCAACATCTTGTGATAACAATGTATGTATCATAATCATTCAATGCAGCATCCATAAACGCATTATGAAATTAATGAAGTTTCAGCAATTAGATTGTTTAAATTGAGTATCACGAATGTACTACCGGATTGACTCTGTTGTAATGATCGGAATCTCGTTCGAACGGCATCAATTTGTAACATACGCTAACTGAACATCTCATCCAGGATTTATTACGATCGCCTACAATATTTCCAAGCCATTGCTGGTATTAATTTCCGTAAATAAATATTTTTTTAAATACACACACCAGTTCAAATAATTTGAATTCGTGAAGTGGTTGAATCCACATTTTTACTTCGAATGTTAATGGGTGGAACCCATATTACCCATATCCCTTGTGAGAGATCCTCAGCATTTTACAATGAAACATGACTCTAATTGATTACAATAATGTATCATAATCATACAACGAACATGGCTGGTTATACATCCATAAACAATTTATTAAATTAATGAAGCTTAAGTAATTAGAGTGTAAACTAATACAGACATATTATTATCTACTAGCGGATTGACTGCTATAATGGCGGCAATCTCGTTCGAACGTTCGTTTGTAAACACAGTTACAGAGCTGTTAAGAGAAAATACTCTAACTGATTGCATCATTCATTGAAGTCATTTGAGAGCGAGTGTGCCTACAATTTAAACCCAAATAAGCCGTTACTCATATTACCGAGGGGAGATTTTTAACACGTTAAGTGCGAAGCGAGGCCTAAATCACCCCTGATGCGACTTCCCTGTGGTGCGGCAAGCAAAAAAGTGAATTTCTCTGTCGTGCGAATGGTATAGCTTTGGTTTGGTCCAGTGTAGGAAAGAGATAAATATATATTTGAGATCACTAATGGTTCCGGACTCGGTGGTGTACCTACCTTGGTACCGGATGTCTTAGGCCTCGTGCCGCACTGAATTAATATAATTTTAATGCAGTGCGGAACGAGGCTAAAACGTCCCATATCCCCCCTGACCTCGTACCGCACTCAACGCGAGCTTCCCGCGACCAGTGTTGTGCATCACGTCGATTGGAGATCACGTCCTTTTACAGTGCCGAACATGTCTAAACGATGTCGGAAGAAGTTAATTTTAAAAAACCCAGAAACAGAGCCAATTAATTCAAGTTCTAATAATTGTATTTTTAAAGCCCGAGGCAGAATAAATAGGACAGTTTCTTTTCTACTTCTGGTTGCCTTTTTTTTCTATTCTGTGAACCGCATTAAGATTTTCATATACAAATAGAAAGATAAACCTTATGCATAAACCGTAATCCATTATTTTCCAATAATAAGTCTGAAATAGGTGCCTCTTAATGGTATAGAATGGAACGCTTCGTGCGCGAGTCCGACTCGCACTTGGCCGGTTTTTTTTTCTTTATGGCGCCTTCAAGCACAATTTAGATTATTTGAAAAAAAATGTATCCTTTGATAGCTTTGTGTTGTTTTGCCAGGTTTTGCCCTTAAAACGATCTAATGAGATATAATTGATCAAAATCAGTCAAGTCGTTGCGTAGTTAAGACAGTTTAAAAACGTCGATATTATTTTTCCCATCACTAATCGCAGCGAAAATTTGCCCTATTTCAGTGCGTTACGAGGTGTATAAGATCCCATATTTTGTTTTGCTAATAATTCCTAAACTAGCCATCAGATCCCGGGGCGACGGTGGATTAGGGTTCATCAATTCACTGTCTATATCAATAAGGACCAAAATTCTCATTTATCTTTGATTTCGCGCCAGAAAATGGATTTTAGTCTGTAAAAGGAGGTGGGGTCTAATAGACCGCGTGTCGCCCTAACGTCTGGTCACGGTACGGGCCGATTATACCTCGTGCCGCAGGAACGGAAAGTATGCAAAAATTGGTGCCGCAGCTAACGTGTTAAAACGTCGTTTGTAAGATGGATGATTTACAGTTCGTCCAAATTACTAGTGAGTCACTGTCAACCCCAAAATGTCTCTCTTTTTATGATAAGTCCTCCATCAATTAAACCGATTACTTTCTCTGTCACATAAAACGGTCGACTTGCTCGAAAACAGAAAGTATGGGTATATAAATGATCACAATAGTGTTTAACCTAATTATAAATAAGCAGTCGAAGTTACCATGAATGTCGAATTTTTTAAAGTGTTGTCCCGACGGTCCCAACTGAAAACGTTTCAAGTCGATAGCAGTCGATGAGTGGTATCGGGTAGTATATAAACTTCCGATACGTGGCTTGACTATACTATTCTTTTTCATCAGTTCACACTGGATAAGCCTGGTAGACTAGATTAGACTTGAAATGAAAAATGAAAATACATTTATTCGAGGGTACCAATTGCAGCACCTAACAAAGAAATGAGACCCAAGAAAGAAAAAAGAAATAAAAATAGTAGGTACCTACTTAACACAAATGATACCTAACATTAATAGGTAACATTAAATACATTTTATGGGTGCCTGTGCGCAGTGAGACCCCCGAACAGGCCCAGACTCAAACTTCGTACTAGGCCGCAAGAACAACAAAAAGAGACACTGCCCCCTCGGTCGCTAATGGATTGAAACCAACCCCACTATTATCATATTCCATCGCATTAATTTAACAGGGCGTCAACTCGCTCAGTGAGTTCCCAAACATATTGTAACACATAACTCACGGTAAACTTCACAAATATATGTATTTATAACATTGTTGCGAACTCTGCGCGATTAAGTAGGAAATATGACGAGACTGGATGCTTCTCGGTCGACTAATAATCACAATAATTGCAAAAGTTTCCCACTAGAGTCTCAACCGCAGTGCTTTAAGGCCATTCATTTGTATTAATGCCGACCGCGTGAATAATTAAGTTTATGTGCTTTTGCGATTTTTCACTGAAATGGTATCAAGACTCTTGAGAGAAGAAAATAAAATCAAATGATATTGGTTGTGTTGTGCTACATCACAATTTTATCGTGGTTTTTGAGAAAATGTTTTGATGTTTGTAACAATAGGTATTGTATATTGCTAATATTGCATAATAGCTATTATATGCCTGCTATGCTGTGTAGAATAATATTATTTCTCAACTCAAAAACATACTTATGTATGCGCACAGACGCCCAAACTATAGATGTAGTAAATGGCTGAGTACAGAGGGTTTTAAAGCTAAATACAAGTTGGTTTTATTGAAGCGGCAAGTTGCTGAGAATTTGAAACTCACTCACAGTAAATCCTTTCATATCCAAGAGTTTTTTTTGTAAATGAAGTAAATGTCCTTAAATATTATATTAACTCAAACACACAGACACACATGCAAAAACCAATAATTCTTAATTCATAGTGTATAACATAAAATAATAATAAATTTATATTCAATAGTAATTAATATAATATAATAATTCATAATGTTTAACATAAAATAAATAATAATTTATAAATTAAGTTGTTGATGCAGTCATGATAGATCTTAGTCATGATATTTTTTTCTGCGGCTCGAAACGGGGAGCATTTTATTTTGTGATGGCTGAAAAACAGCGCTACGCAAGGCCAAGGTCTTGGGTTAGCAAATGCTGAGCCTCTTCCTTTGCCCGCACACCAAGTAATAATTTTATTTTTTAGTTTTTAACTAGCTTTTGCCCGCGGCTTCGCTGTTGTGGTTTACAAAGGAAATTTTTAATAAAAATAATTAATTTTATTGAGATTTATAAAACCATATTAGATAATGCCCGTGGCTTCGCGCGCGTGGATATCGATTTTGTATGAATTCCGCGGGAACACTGAATTTTTCCGAGATAAAAAGTAGCTTATATGTTAATCAAGGGTATGTTAATCAAGGCTATCTTCGTTCCAAATTGCAGCCAAATCGGTTAAGTAGTTGTGGCGTGATTGAGGAACAAACATCCAAACATCTTCAAAAACTTTCACATTTATAATGTTAAAATAGGATTGATTTTATTTTTTTTGGTATCGCATTGGATTGTCTTTTATAATTATGCATAATGTTATTTTTTGTGTATTGGTATTTTTTTGTCTTTTTTTGTGTGAGGCAATAAACGATTATTATTATTATTATTTATTATTATAAACTAATTCCTCTATTATATTTAGGTGCAAGAAAAAGTACCTGAAAAAGGTTCTTGTTTAACTTACAATAAAGTCTGAACAACACAAAACTCTTCGAAGAAAATGGATCGTTTGCTCCACGCAGTAAAATATTCCCGAAAATTGCTCGCAGAAAACAAAATAAGGGAAAGATTGCAATCGGTAGGTAAGTACTATTTTCTTATTCTATGACAATCTGTTTTAATATTCAGTGTTCTTTTAGCAACTGGTTTAAATTATTAATCATTAAAAGATATAGAAACCATTGATATAAATGTATTATATTTTTTCGTTATAAACGTAAAATTAGTATTTTCAAACGTTTATATATATGCTTTTTCCCGCGGCTTCATCCGCGGTAGAGTGGTTTAGAAACGAAATTTTTAATTAATTAATTTAGATTTTTAGAATCATATTATTTATTATATGATGCCTGTGACCTGCAAGCCTGTGGTAAGCCTCGTTTTTTTTTTTTTTTTCACACACTCGTTTTTATCACAGATATATTATAGATACATACAGATCATGAACATTTAGTATTTAAACGCATCCACTGACAGTGATACGACAAAGTGAATTGATATTGGAGACAAACCCGACCGAATCGCTTGATTTTAATGGGAGATTTGGTTTGATTTGGACAACTGACAAAAAGTTTCTTTATATTCAGAGTAGTAGTGGTCTTGGCTTCAAATAATTAATGGCCTAATAGAGGACACAGGCCTCTCCTCATAACTGAGGAGGCCTAGAGCATACTGAACCATTTTGCTTCACTGCGGATTGCTTGATCTAAATGGCTTCTGTTATGGTTATCCCCAAAACTATGGAAATAAGAAGCTCAGATTTATTCGCTATTAATCACTGATTCGTTTGTCGAATCGTTATATTTTTTAGGCACGTGCCTGGAAGGGTTTGTATATTCGTTATAAATTCGGTGCGATGTTGTATTATAACTTCTTATTCAATTTCAATTAAAAAGAGAAATCGGAAGCTTGACTGTCAACAAATTAATTTTGTTTAAAATAACACTGCAATTCCAACTGAATTTCAGAAGGAAAACGTTAAAACGCGTCTCGATAACATTTCAGAGATCTTTTCCGCTCATATATCTCTTTTGTTACATACTTTAGACTGCAAAAGTACTAAAAGATTCCATGCAACAGTTCTTTATATAAGTACATTTTTATGTAAGTAACACCCATCTCGATACAACTTTTGAGCGAGTTTCTAGCCCAAGTGTAAGCTTCTTAGTTGCATGCAGGCACTGGATTTTTCTTTGTGCTATATCAAAGCTTTTATCGATAACTTGTCCGTTTTGTTGGACGTTCTACGACTACGATATCAAGTACTACAACTTAAAAATAAATCTGAATATGCAATGTATGTACGTCTTTTGAATTGAGACGAATGTTGCTGTCTTGCAATACGAAATTAATTTAAATTTTAAATCTGGTTTTAATTAAATTAGATTCAAAAACGAACGAGCTAAATCCTGTTTGAATATAGTCTTAATACTTTTACTTACTTAATAGAAGCTTAACAGTAAGAGGCTGGAAGGTACCTGTAACAAACAATAGAATATTTAGTGTGCTATCATCAACAATCTCCGAGTAATAGACAGGTACTGCATAACACCGTTCAAAGTTGAGTGATGAAAGAAAAACATGGGGGAGGGATTGCGCTTTTATTGAAACCAATCTCACCACTTGGCCCGACTGCTGCGCTCCAGGCTGAATGCACGTAATTGCTTCGTCATTCAGATGATCGCAGCTTTACCCGCTTGTCTTGTTGACTGTACTTGTAGGCACTCGCTTTGTACACGCGGCCTTAGGGCTTCGCCAATATAAAAGCGACGCGAAAAGCGAGGTGAAGTGAATCCACCTCATGATGTTACAGTGTGGAAATTAATGCTTCGTCAAATGAGATACGAATCTTTGATATTCAAATGGTTAACATAGCAAATATTATAATCTTTTAATAAATATTATTCAAAGAAACTTGTTGAAGGCTGCTGGTAGAAAAACCAATTAATCGTTTTAAAATTGTTTCCTATCTTATCCCTTTAACATTGTTACTACTTTAACATTTGTTCTGTTTCCTGTGTTTCTTTTATGTTCCAAGTACTTTTAGCCTAGCGCGCAATATGCATATTTCGCCGCACTCGCGGCGTAATAAAATAAGGGACGCCAGTTTATGACACTAGATATAATTTTAATGAGCTGTAATCCAATTAGAATGACAAATTACGTCATTAACTTACTCGAAGAAGCGATAATGAGTCTGCAAGGTGCTTATTGAATTCCGCTCCAGCTTTCCGCTGCTACACTATCAGCGACCTTACCTCGACTGACATGAACCATTGTCTAGGGAGTTTCGACGCCGCTTTTATGACGGCAACAAGTTTCACCATTCGATGTGAACAAAACCTTTTTTTCGTCATATTTTTTCTACGTCACAACGAGCTCCACACAAAATAATGCCTAATTCCCATTGACTAGAAGCTTTTTCATACACGACAAATGATTTCCAGACCGTTATTTGCATACAAAGCAGCACTCGAAAACGAGTAGATAATTATTCTAAAAATATTTGCCCATGTTTTCGTGATGAAAAGAAAAAAGTGAAACTGGTGAAAAATTTTAATACCTTAATTAAGTGAGGAGGTTGCGCCGAATTTCTTATTTTGATGAGGAACTCGACACCTATTTTATTCGTTAAGTTAATTTCATTTAGTTGGCTATTCAATTTTTCTTTGAAGTTTTTAACATTCATTAACAACATGTATTATTATGTTGGCACCAAACTTGTTATTTACATTTTTGCTACACACGTCTGGTTTTATCATAAACGTGATTTATAAAGCTCTCGTATGCTCTCATAAATTTCGAGGCACAAGGAATAGGATTAGGTTTTCATAACTTTCACGTAACATAACATTACCATCTGTTTGAAAATATTAAAATATTTTTAAGGTATACAGGCAAATAATTTAGTAGTAAAACACACTGGTTGTGTGATAACCGGAAAAACACACCTTCGTTTGTAGCGGTTTAAATCTCGCCTATTCACTGCGATGTTGAATGTAATTTTCTGTGGACAGTGCATATTACTCAGAGTTATTAAAATAATTTTACTTAATTAGATTCTGAAAATATTCGGTTCTAAAACAGCTTTTTGTATATCACGAATAATATTAATGGTGAGGGAAAATTCGTAAGTGTCCCCCACTTAAAATAAATAAATTATTTTATACAACTAAATAATTTTTGTCATCACAGTACAATACAAGACTAGATATTTTTAACACCAAGTACTTATGACACCATCATGCTATCTAAACTTTTTATTTATTCAGGGTATTCAAAACATCCTTTAATGTTTTAAATTTTGGATCAAATTTGTAAGAACGGGGCCAGCATCAGTTGGACGCATAAACACTTTAATGCACAAAAATAACTTTTGCCTGACATACAAAGGGTTAGTTAATGAACTCGGTTTAAGCCCCTTGAGTGGTTAAACCCCTTGAGTGGTTAAAGGAACCATTTGAGTGGAGCATCGAAATATTGTTACATTTCATCGGAAACGATCTTGGTCCTTCCGTTTTATTTTCATTTCAAAAATCACAAGAAAGTGAACGCTGCGGGGAAAAAAGACAGAATGAAAGGAGTCTGTGTTTTAATGGGTTAATTAGCCGACGATCCACCGGTTGGAGTTTTAATTAAAATGAAAAATTTTCGTGACTAGACTGAGAGAATTAATTGCCTTCCATGGAACTATTCAGGTGAGAAGAGGCTAAATACGGCGTATCCCGGCCGCCGGCCAACGATGTTTTAATAACTATCCCTGGGATAATCTAGGGAACAATTCATTTAATTTTCGCAAGCTCACTCGAAATAACGTGGGTGTAACATATTAATGAGATTATGGGACCGTATCACGCTGGCGCGGTAAGAGACCCTTAGGAGTATGAGCTCCATTTACAACGGCTAACGTTTTAAACGCAATTAGATATAGTAGACGGATTTTTATAAAGTATAGTCCTATTATATACATAATACTCTTAGTACTATTTGGGAAGAGCGGAAGAATAATATTGACTTATGTTTACAAATAGAATTTGATACAAACAAGTGGTAATACTAGTTTAATTACTACTTATTACATTATACTCGTAATATATTGAGAACAATTCTTCTGTAACTAGCGCATAATTTGCAATATTTTTACTCAAAATGGTTAATTTAACTGTTGTACTTCACATTATAATAATTAGTAAGAAGATCGGTGCAATTAGAAAATCAAAATACAGTTACACCTATTCATTAATTAATTACGTACATCAACAATTTTTGTAAATCAATATTCTTAATAGAACAGGAAATTACATTTCATTTATTGAACTTAATCACACTATACTTGTACCTATTGCCATTACAGTTCATTTTAACACTACCATGAAAAACTTTCAAACGCAAAATACTAAAAGCATTGAAATAAATTTAGCAACTCATTGCAAGAGTTTTGACATTTCAAAAAATAGAACAATGTTGTGATATTTTAATTTTAGACAGCAATCATTTGTTAGACCTTGTTCCAACATCGTAACATCGGACCTCAATAAATCTTGTAGCGATTCAAAAATAAATTGTGTATTCATCTGAAGCATAAATAAAGCGCGTTTCACACAAAATCCAGCCCCGGACATAAATCGTGGTCAGGCGTCTTACCTACGTTAACAAATTGCATTCTTAAGTTGCTATAAACTATGTAAATTTGAGATTTAAATTACAAACAGTAGCGCGTCAGGGCTGAAACGGTGTTATGGCGACGTTCAGAAGCTAATTTAATAATGTTTGTAAATATCATCGTGCAAATAAAATATCCTTTTATTGCAGGCTTTGTAAGGATATGACGTCATAGAAAATTTTATACGTCGTAGTTTCTAATTTTAGGAGCTATCGTTGGAAGTTGGAACAAAGGAAAAAATGTGATACAGTGCTGCGTAATTTTTAATTCAGAGTATTTCATTCGATTTAAATGTAATTTCAGCTAAGCGCCGTATTATTTTTTATTCGCAGTAATTAATGGGACACATTTATGCGAGAATATAAGAAAGTAAATTAACTTTAAGATTAAACTGGAGTGATCTAGATGATTTTTTGCGTATCCCTTGCTTCCACTGACATCGATGCTTATAAATGTCTGATGTTTCTGATAACCATGGGCGATGGTTATCACCATAATATGGCTCGTATGCTGATTTCTTAGCTATTTAAAAAAACCATCACACCAACATCACGCTTTTTAAATTTTGAGATAAACTTAAATCAAAGCATACCAATAGATGCCAAAGATGATGGAATTTTTCTCCACCCATTATCGATATTTCAAGCAAGATATCTTGCAAATGATAGCCACTTCAAGCGGCTAATTCTGCGAGATATGTCAGTAGCCCTTGTTCTACGGATTTCGTCGCTACGGATTCGGTCGCGTAGCTAAATGCCGAGCATAGCCCGCTGAGTGCTATGTGAAGCTAAGCTTTTGTACAAGGTTGAAGCACTGATCTTTACAATATAAATGCAATACAAACGTTCACGGGAGTGATAAAATTAAGGTTAATTCGTGGAGAATTTGTTGGGTATTTGTGATATTTAATTGGTGTATTTTAATGCAATACATAAGTTACTAGCGAAAATAATGAGCATTTGTGAATGTGTGAGCAATTAAGAAACAAAATTGGACATATCAATTAATGACAAACAGTAACAGTAATGTACTGTAATGTTAGTGGTAAGTTTATATAAATAAATAAATAAATAAATAAATCCTATTAATATTGTAAGTGTGAAAGTTTGTGAAAATGTTTGGATTTTTGTTGCTTAATCAGGCCACAACTACTTAAAAATTTTGTTTCGAAACCACTCTACCGCGGTCGAAGCCGCGGGCAAAAGTTAGTAATTCATAAATCAGACGTTTACTTACACCAACGCTAAGTTTCTCTCAGCCGTACTTATACATCATCGCATAAGCCTCGGCCGGAAAACGTATTGTTTTTTACAAAGAGATAGTAATCATTTAGGTCACCATCGGCCTAGAGACCACGACGGCAAGCTAGCTGTCTTAAATGGTAACTGATTGGTTTCATTTACGGCCCGAGCCAACCTGCAATGTAAACCAGGTCAACATTCACCAATTCTGGGGCCAGTTACTGTGTGTATAGGAGTAGTATAAAGTAGCTGTCGTTAGGCAGGGCTTTTGTAATTACTAGCTGTCATTTGTAACTGATGCGGCCCTGCGGCATGTCAAATATTTTTAATAACATGCCCAAGCAGCTTAATAGTAGAACAAATTAGGTAGTGATGAAATTACTAAGGTATTGTTATAACGTTTTATAGATAAACAATATCAAATGATTTTAAGTTATTACCGTGCACATCGAAGATTTTGACGTTATAAAGATTCTAAAGTTGCATTCAGGATAAAAACAAAATACCCAATCGAAAATTAATATGTAAGCGTTTAATCCAGAAAGTAGAAAATACTACTCAAGACCTAAAGGTAAGAATACATATTCTTACTACTAATAACGACAGCAATAAAGGGCAGAGAGCAAGCGGTGTACAAACTTTACGCCGCAAATACGTATCGTCGTGTTCACAACGTTGTGCGTTGTTGTTGCTGTTGTTTTGGGAGCATTAACTAACTTGAGAGGACGCCAAAAACGGAAGCATTTTAACGTTTCATACCACCGCGGCCACCGTATTGTCGCTTTGTCCTACCTACTTACTAGGGAAGCTTTGCTAGTTTTTTTGAGGACTTTACATCATGAATGTACTTCGGAATTTATTCGCTTGGCACACTCTGCTTGTTGGCTTTGTCTAGTTTTTGTAATAAAATCGCACCCTCAGTGGAAAAAAGCATAAGTCGTCTTACGTTTAATTTTAGTTAATAATATGATTGGAAAGAGGGCCAAAAGCTGCAGTGCATATATGCTCAATTTTTTTCAAAATTTTGTCATTAATCTTAACGGTTTTGTACAAGAAATCGTAATGTAAATTCCTTTGACTGCTTACTAATATTTTATCAGTTTTTTGGCTCTCCTGTAAAATTGCAATTTTCATCTTATGCCTTTTTCCACTGAAGGTGCGAATGAGGAATTGAAATTCTTTGGCGAGATTTTTCAGTTGTTTTGCGATTAGTGATTAATCCCTTTTCTGATTGCATTAACTGAGTTTGATTGATTTAATATTTTTATACAACGACTTATTTTAATAAAATATGCACTTTTCTACACCTTAGTTGAATTATTTGCCCACTTATCTTTTACGTCAGCGACGCGACAATGATTCAAAGGTATTATAATAAAGACTTAATAAACATCGAGGTAATCATGATGACAACTTCTCATCATAATAACAATATGGTTCGTATACTCCACAGACATGTATTCTTGAAGTCTGTGATATAATCCGTTGTAGGTCTATAAATAATCTTAAGTTTCTTACTGGGTGAGTGTTCGTTCGAAAATTTTTTTTAAAAAACTTATTTTTATTGCTGAAAATTAACATGATCATAGTTACAAAAACAATTCATCCGACACCCATCTTTTGGCACCAGCGCAATAGCAGTTCATAACGTTGTCTCATTAAATCTCAAGTAATACAATTATATACACACTGTAATTTAAAAAATTCTAACTCTGTGATGCATTTCATTGAGTCTTTTATCATAAGTATAACACATACGTATATATGTCGAATTTCAACTGGCATGGCTTCAATCCATTAATGGCCCACTACTGGGCACGGGTCTCTTCTCTTGAGGAGGTCTAGAGCATACTCCACCACGCTGCCCCAGTGCGGATTGGTGGAGGGAACTGGCATACTCATACCTAATTACGGTATGGGAGACGTAATCCTTTTAAGTTCAACTTTATTGGACGATGAACCACAGATCCAGTAATAGAAATAAATATCCCCACCCAAAATATTCCATGTAAGGCTCTTTTAACGCTTTTACTGTTAAAACGTTATCAGATCTTATGAAGCGCGAAACTCTTAACTCTACAAGACGTATTTTCTTGTGTATAATGAATAATGAGTTGTGTGTAATGAGTTTGCTGACCACGTTATATTTTGAAAAATTTAATTATGAAACATTATCAAGCTCGAAGTTATGTTCGCTAAAAATTCGACGAAACACTTCCGAGAAAAAATAGGCAGCGTTCGTCTTGGCAGTGGTACTACCGTGCCACTAGATTTTTATATCAAGTTCGCTGGTTCTCATCAGACAAAATATCATAAACCAATATGGAAGCTGAAAGAATCACCGTTGGTAAGTTTAATACGGAGAAATGGAGCTCCGCTTCCTAACATTAGTTCGATGGCTATCTTGTTTGCTTTTATCCTTATAGAAAATTTTGTGCAGCCCAGTGAATGCAGCGACGGTCTTCCAATATCATGGGGATTATCTGCCGTAAAACGTTGTAAAATTGCTGTCTCCCACATCAAAAGTTATCTTAAACTCTAGGAAATAGGGTTTAATGTTGAATGCGTGGCCAGGGAATTTTGTATTTTACCTAAATATTGGTAACGGATTGCCGCGGCTCTCGCGGTAAGATAAGCGTACAAGTTGCATAGTGAATATTGTGATGCATTGAACGGATTAGTTGTACGATCTGTTTTATACACTTCATGGGTGCTAGCACATGGAGCGATAATGTTATTGTAGTGTTTCGTATTTATTGTGGATTTTTGATTCTGAAAACTGTTTATCGATAAATATCGTAGGAAAAGTTAGTTGTTGAGCCGTATTGGAGGTCTTCGTGTGTTCGGACAATCTTGTGGAGTTCCAAGACTAGACAGATGTAGCACATATCAGGATCCTGCTCACCAGAGTTCTAATTTTCATAACGTATCCTAAGAATGTATCGATCGCCTTCACTTTTTAGGAGTTAAGATAAAAACCCCAAATTTTAACAGTTTATTGAACCAAAGGCTAAAAATGCTGCAATGATACATGGAATCCTTGCAAAGTTGCGGAAATACTTCACCCGCCCGTCAATGACGTGGGAGTCTTCAAGAAATGAATGAATAGGTTTTTACAAAGTTACTGCACTCACCATCTTAAGGCTCCTACACACTATTCCCTCAGCTTTAGAAGGAATATTAGATGTCATTTAATAATTATATGTGACATAAATATCTTCCCTGCTAATGTTCAGCCTTGGAATTCGCTCTTTAAACAGGACATAAATGGGTGCTATAAACTTCACTTAGGAGTTAGGTCTTAGGTTAGTAGAAGAACTATGAAGCATTTAATTGTAAAACTTGTCCACAAACTATGTATTAAAATCAATCCAAGGATGTTTATATTAGGGGATAGCGAAGTCTAAATTTCAGTGTTTGCCTCCATATTGGAACGTTGTGCATGAGCTGGCTTAAGCCGCGTGCACACTCACTCGTCTATTCACCGCACCTACTTTAAGGAAGTTTAAAATGTATGCGCTTTTATACGTTCTAAAATAGGCGCTTTAAAATTTAATCTACTACGGTCCAATATGCGGAGGATATTATAACGATGTATGGACGAAAGTATAAAGCTGGAAAATGAATTTGGGGTAGCTAGTGATTTGTTAAAATAATACAATGTTATTAATGTAATATTATTATTCTGTTCAGTCGTCATAGCAATACTGTCTGATTTGTTTTAGGCCATTTTTAGCTATACTCAAAATTATCTAAGAACGCATTAATGATAGCTGCCATTTATTAATATGAACCAACCTTGTACGTACCGTCTTTGAGCAAAATGGAATAATTATTTAATTGACATGAGTAGTTGGTTACTTACGAACAAAGGATTTTGCCAAAATTTGTTAAAAATCCCTATTCGTATTGTATCGTATTCGTATTGACGTTATTTATAAATCATAGTAAACGTTATAATCTAGTAAAAATCCCATCACATCATAATTTATGCAAAATTGAATAAAAAAATAAGGCGTCGAATCAATGTTATATGAAGATGACAAAATCTACACTGACGTTAAGTGATGTGACGGCATGAAGCCACTTATAAAACCATAATAATCGATACATTACTATAATCGAAACTTAAAATAAAAATGAATTTAAATATTTCTTTCTTTGTGTTTAACAATTAAACAATTTAATTTCTTCTCTTCTATAAGAACATGACCAAAAGTGTTTATTACGATAATCTCTAACCGCAGCCATTTGAACTGATTAAAATACGGTTAGAATATTCATTATTCAACCGAAACCCAAATTTCATACGCTGGATGCGGCGCGGACGAATTAACAGTGAGTTTTTTAGGAAAAAAATATTTTATTATAGTCGTAAATACATAATTATTGAGCGTATAGGTATGGTAAAGTAACTTAAGTAGCTCAATGGAGGCAGTATCATTCCAGTTACTTGTGGATATCTAAATGTTTCGGTTTTTAGAATTTACAATTTAATTATTGAATCGATTAGAAAGTCTTACAATTTTGAATCGATTTGTTGCAAAAATTGGTTCTTTCGTGAATCGATTTTATTTGTACATCTCTAGTGTCACTGCGATGACAAACGACAAATATGCGTTCTTAGTTCGTGGGGACTATAATAATGCGAGAAAATCCGTCTTTGGGACAGAATTGACAGAACATATCATGTCAAAATAATTTTTTCTTCTTTGTGTTTTGTGTACATTTAATGTTAATGTAATAATTATAATGTCTATTCCTCAGATTAAAGAAATAAAAGGCAGATATAACATTCGCAAAGAAATGCAACGAATGACGTGAAGCCGCTTTTTCACTATGTGTGCATGACAACCATATTGACAGCTAGCAGTGGCATCGTAGAAACACATACTTCTTTGTGTGTGTAAGTTGCCACATTGAAAACAAAAAGTCGTAATCTCCCGCAATTTAGTAAATATTTTTTGCCATATTTTCGACTTGAAATATTATGCACAATTAAATTGGCAAATTATTTATTATTATATCACTAGTTAACAAAAAGTATAGATATTAAATATGTCAAATGTTCTTTTAATATACAGTACTTAATATGTTGAATTGTTTTAATTTATGGTTTTTTCTCTTTTGGGTAGTTATTTTTCATTGAAAAATATCAAAATTTTTATTATAATTAAAATACATGAAATATATATAATATACGTCATCTTCATTAAATTACAATGAATAAACAAAGCAAAATTTGGATGGCCAATCATTATCTTACCTACTTTGAGGAATAATAAAATCCCATTTATCTCGTATAATAGCATTTGTCGGCAATTTGCAAAATAAAATAATTTATTGAGTAGGCTAAACAGAAACTAAAATAGAATACAATATTTTCTTTCAATCGTGCATTTTATCGTAGGAAAACGTGATATTTTCAATCAACCAGGTTTACCTATGTTAAAATCCTTATTTTATACCTCTAATCCTTTGTACAATTTATCTTATGTTTGTAATAACCCAGCGACTGGTATTTATGCATTGGCTGCATTTCCTCATTTTTAGATTTAAATAAATGTAACTATTTACTTTTAAAATATTTCTTTTTGATATAAATTTATAGTCGAACAGTGTTCAAATAACCCATGCATATTTTCCCTAAATTAGGGTAATCGATTTTCATATAAAGCTGGTATAAAATTGAATTATTGTCGAGGTTTTGTGTTCCGAGCGCACCTCAAAAATATTATTATAAATAAATAATAAAATAATGAACAGTTACGTGTGAAAAGATATCTAATCTTCTTTTGCTTGATTTTGGGAACAACTTTAGCAGTGTTTAAAATTGCGAGACGGCATTTTATCTGAGAAAATTATTTAATAAATTTTGACAATTGTGACATGAAAGCTATTTGACGCTTGCTTTAGTACTGAATCGGGTTTGTATTTGCTTTTTTAGTTTGTATTTGCTTTGGTAGCGTCACATTTTAGTTGGATGAATATAATTATCTGCCTTTTATTTCTTTAATCTGAGGTCTATTCTTAACAACATCCTAATACTGTAGGGACCTGTAGGGATTTCTATTGTTCTGAAAAATAATGAAGGTATAGAAATATTTATCTTTTGGCCTTGACCGCGCAACCGACTAACGTAAACAACTATATATCTCTCAAGAACTCCAATTACATTTCTGGCATACAAACAATTTGTTTTATTTGTTTTACTATTATTGGGAATTTTTATTATTATAAGAACTTTTTATGACATAAGTCTTTCAATCGTCATACTACATGTAGGCATGGTGAACACGTCTTAAGTCATGCGAGTTTGACAGCTTTGAATTGATTGTTTACCTCGGCGCGGATGTCCGCCGTAGATCACCCACCGGCTGGTCTAATTACATGTAAATAAATACAGTCTCTGATGAATATCCAATGATGTTAACCGATCCTTGTCGTTACGAGTTAAAGACGACTCGTGTGTCGCAATGGTTACCATGCCGGATCGTCGCGCCAAGGGTCCTGGGTTCGATTCCCAGCGAGGCGGAAATTTGAATGAGTTTGAATTTCTGTTCTCTGGGTGTGAATGTCCTTGTCTCGTGTGTTGTCCATCGCACCCACGACACAGGGAATCCTAGTGTGGGGCTATGAATATGAAGCGTTATTTGTTTATTTATTAGAATTCCTTCAATTATAAAATATTTAAGAAAAAATATGGAACATTCTGGTTCGATTCCATTAGAGATTTTCGTTTTTATCGATAATTTTGAAAATGAACTGTTAAGAAATACCTGATTCAGAAAACAATATCAGCTTCTTTGACATCTGTGGTTGGTATGAAAACAAAAGAAAGGCACCTCAGTGAAGTGCACCTTAGATAATAATATATTATTAAAATCACCAAAGCTTTTTTATCGGAAAATGCCATGAATAGTGCGCTGTACAGATACTTTAACGATTTATTGGAGATAATTCTATTATTATTTTTTATGTTTAATTAACAAAAAAACCTGCCATTAGATGGTAAGTGGTGACTACTTTCTATGAAGTATCAGTATCTCAGAGGCTATACTCATACAATGCCATTCAATAAGGACAACTCGAATTAACTCTCAAAACTGCACTGAATTTGATAAAAGCATTAAGTGGTTGATTTTGGAACGTCAAAGGGAAACTTACCACAATGCACAAGCACCATCGAGCTTAAACTGAATAGTAAAGAACCTAGTCACCACTAAATGATAGGATTTGGCGCTTTACCTTTCCATTGTTCACTGGGATGTTGATTTGAGCTTCAAAATGGACTGAGCCTTTCAAGCGACATTTCTCATTTTAATTATGTATTTAATTATTGCTCAGTATATGTCACGATAAAACTTCCTTCCTACTATAACACTTTTTGCATAGCTACTTTAGAAATCTGACCTCGAATAGGATATATTTTTCAACCAAGATACTGGCACTTCGAGAAATTTGCACTTAGATGAAAAATACAAAGAAAAGTTTCATGAAAAAAAAATCTAGCCTAGTGGCATTGCGCAATGGTGACAATTTCCGATTTGCACCTAAATAGGGTTTAAGTCTTCGTGAAGCGCTCATAGTTTTAAGGCTGTCTATCGTATTTTTATGTTTAACGCCCCAGCTTAGAGTCACTAATGGTTACTTTAATCGCTCCTTAGTAAAGAATCACCCTTCAAATTCCGTACTAAGGAACGATTTAAGTAACCGTTGGTGACTCTTGAGTTAGGGCGTTAGACTGGCAAACTAGCTCAGATGTTACTTGGTCACCATCCATTATACCATGAACATCTACAGAGATAAATAATTTAAGAGTGTGATGTTTGGAAAAACAGACTTGAGCTTTAAATTGATTGCTTTATTCTTGACTGGCAACTTGTAGGCCACACCTTTAGTATTACAAATAAGCTTAAATGGCAGTAACTACTAATTAAGCGATTAAGCCTTCACATTAACAATAAACATTAATAAGTTGTTTCATAAAATTTTGAGTTGAATATAATATTATGTATCATGCAATGAAAAACGTTGAACGTATAAAACAATCAGCTATAAAATAAAAAAATCGTACTTTACGCTAAGTGTATTTAACATGGATTACGTTAAATATTATAGAATGTTTCTGTAACATGCTCTGTATACCTAACTAACTCTTTTGTTAACCGTACAAGTACACACACAGGTGAAGTTGATAAAAAACGTTTAAAAAATGTTTCTCCTGCATCTGTTTGGTTATCCATGTCCAAGTGAAACCAAAGTGCACGGTTTGTCTATTTTTGGACGGCACGAGTTGTTTCGGGTTTCGCTTACGTAAACAATACGGGGGCGATTCACATACAACATTATTGAGATGAGCGACCGCGACGGGACGGTTCGATGCGGAATTTGGTCGTAAAAATTATATTTATAGTAACTGCTTATTTTAGTTTTATTTACACTTGCATAATTATAGCTTAACTTAGTTATTTAAGGTTTAGGATTTAATGAAGTATCGATGTGAGAATTCTGTAAAGCCTAAAACATTGTTTTTTCTTTAACATTTTCAACTCAGAAGAAAAAGTGAAAAAATTATTCACAAACAAATACAGATATGCAATTTATTTATTTATTTATTTAAACTTTTGAACCTTACAAAAAGTAAAAGGAATAAAGGCGGATGCTAAAAGCATTCTCTGCCAGTCAACCTTCGGGAAGTATGACAAACAACGATGGCGGTATTAAGATAGTATAGAGAACTAAAAATTAACAAGTAATACCAATGATATTATATGTATAAAAGAGGTAGATGGGTTACTAGCGCGCCGACGGCGAAGAGCGAAAGAGTAGTCAATTGACCACGCTTGCTCGCATTACTCGCAGTCGCTCTCTCAATACTCTGTCGATACGCACGCTTTTATTTTTGTCAGAAGTGCTGGAGATTTGACATACAGCGTTAAAATGCCTTCATGTGTTATGCGTAAATGCACTAATTACTTACGTAAAAAAAATAAAATTCATGGAATAACATACCACAAGTAAGGAATCATGATTTATTGCATTTTATTTCATTTCAATAATTCTCTAACAAAATAAGTATGGCGGCATGACAGCGCGCCAGCTTGGCGCCAGCCGAACGTAAGGTACTTGTGACGCGAGCGACAAACACTAGCTGTCTTTTTCACTATTATGGTTTTAGTAATGCTATCCCTTTTACATAATTTAACAAGCGCTGATTGGTGTACCGTTTTCGGAACAGATTTTTCTTTTGATTTATAAGGGCATAACGTATCTCTAATAAACAACATTGAGTAATACATCTTAATGTATAAAAAGAGAAATAAATATATATGGAAGTATACAAATAAATCTATATAATTATAGATATCAGTATCAAAGCATGTATATCATGTATATATAAGCAATTCTTACAAAGTATACAGATATAGTGTAACGAGTACATTATGCTAACTGTAATCACAGTCAAAATAAACACCCTTAAAGGAATTTTCCATTCTCTCGTTTCTTTTAAACCAGTCCTTTGTCCGTAAGACCCACAATATTGCTTGGAAATTATGCACGTAGCTGTCAAATTAGGCGCTCGGCATCGATGCACTACCCTCATATTACACGTGAGCGTAACGAGGATACTGTAGGGAATGAAATTTATGATGCACCGGCTGACAAGATTGCACCCCATACCTACAGATGAGTTGGCGTGAATGCGAACAGTGTAGCACAATGAAAAAAGCCGTTTGAATGCCAAATAACAGTCCGATATATCGTAAATCGTTTTTGTTATGAAGCTTAGAACACTTTTAAAGTTCGCGTTTTCATACACGTTCTTTTTATAAAACGAGTAATAATGCAATAAGTGAAGTCCCGTTAGTTTTAAAATATAATGAATTTAAATTAAATAAATATTTACACTAACAGCGCTAACATATTATTAAGCACAATTTTATTTTTACTACCACACTAACAATCTATAGATCTCTGACATCTGAAGTAAAGATTTATTATTATTATTAAACCTCGGAATCGAATTATTTTAAACGTTGAGATGAAACTTAGAAAAGTTTTCCAGCTGAAGTTTCACCTAATTAATTAGGAAATTAATCATATTCTTAAGATTGAATAAGTGAATTATTAATTTGAATCTTCGCTTTAAATAATGAACATGCTTAAGATTGGTAGACTTCACACACCTTTGAGAACATTATGGCAAACTTTAGAGTTCAAATTAAGTTTTGATAGTCCTATAACTTGCAAAATGATATTGCTATTAAAGTAATTATTATTATTGTAGTTGATCAGGCAATTAACCACTTAGATGCCCTTATAATTAATTATTTTGATGACACTGATGTCCAGTGGTGGTCCTGTCTTCCAAAGAGAGGTTCTAGTTCGATTTTTGGCCAAAGATAATATATTTACAAGTATTGTTCTTGGGTATTTGTAAGTATAATTTATTTAAGTCCATGTTGTCCCCACCACATGGAATCGTAGTGCAAAGGTGGGTGAGTGAACTTTCTCCTATTTATTTCTAAATAAAACCATGAAGGTTCAGTTTGCGAGAATTCCACTTATGTTTATTAAATGTCCTCTACAAGGAGACAAGAAAATGTAAAGCTAGCTTTCGCAGAGGACATGCAACAAGGGCCAACCACGCCACATCGGCCCGACACAAAATATTGTGCAGGCGGGGTAAATGCGCTCTAACTTCCAATACAATATAAATTGCACTTTGAAAATGCCCCGTAGTTCACCGCTCTGTATACAATTCGCGGCCCTAATACCAAACACAAAAGCACGTTTTGGGGAAGCCTGGGGAAGCACTGAGCAGAAGCATAATACCGGTAATGTGGTGTCGCCTTTCTGTGGCGAGATAAGGGTACACGACATTGACTATTCAAAGGGTTGCGGTCTTCAAAATTTGCGCTCAATAAGTTCAAAATACTTACGCTCTACCTATGAGATAGAGCGCAATTTACTTTGAGTGCTACTTTCAAACAGAACGATGTTTGTGCTACACTCTATTTAGTGTTTTAGTCATGAGTCATTTGATTTCGATGAGTGCATTTGTAAGCATTTGCAAAAAAGCATTTCCTTTTTCAGTACTTCTGTCTATGAGTACGTAAGAACTAAATTACCAATATTGTATTTTATTTTAACTTTACTTTTATACGACCGTATAAGAATCGACATAAATCAAGCGTTAAAATGTTTTTTTCTTTGTGTTATCCAAAATTGATAAATAAATATATTTAATAAAATCTAAATAATTTTATTTCCCATCTTACTTCTTAATATTGTAGAAAGTTATATTTTTATAAAAACAACACGTAAGCAAGATGTCAAATGTAGCTATACATCCTAAAAGTTTCTCTCACAAAAGAATATTAAATAACGCATACTGTCGAGCAAAGGATGAAATTTATACTCTTGAAAACTCTTTCAAGAAATTTTCACACTTAAATTCTAAGAGATTTCTCCTAGTTTTTAAAGATATTAGTACTTAACTTAATTAAAAAATAGTTTACTTCACCTAATAAACTCGACAAAAATATTATTCCTTTTTTATAATATTGTTTACCTCATTAGATATAATAACTAATATTTATTATTTAATATTTATTTCAGTAGATGATTAAGGATTGTTCAATGTTAATGGTATTTAGCACATTAGAAAACATTTTCCTACACTAATTTCACAAATGTTCGTGGTGGGGTATATTTATTTGCAATTTGTAGGATATCGCCTGCTAGGTAACTTAATGAGGCAATAACAATAAATAAAGACCCAAAAGTTTCCTTGCCACTTCACCCTCATGTATTCCTGTGGACCCTTGCAAGAAACCGCCTACTCGTATGAAACCGGATAAATGTATTATGTAGATTCGGATTACCTAAGTTGTAATATATTGTACTCAATTAAATTATGAATTCATATGAGAAAGAAAGGGAATTGGATAGGGTAATATTTTATCCTGTTATAAAATATTGAGTCACTTTAAACGTGGAAAAATGACGATAACTATTGCTGGCGTTTTGTTTATGTACAAAGCAGAAAATTATCGAGCAGATGGATCTAAATTGCTAATATTGATAAAACCCATAAAATAAAAGTAAACCTTAAGATGATTTGATTTGATTAAGTATTAAGTGTTTTTGCTTTTGTTGTAATTACACTAATATAATAATAAGAGTAAAATCTATTTATTGCTATAAAAAGTTACACTGATATCATTGTATAAGTTATTCGTACTTAAAATCAACATAAAATGATTTTTTATAAATTAAATTAAAATGGCAATTGGAGCTGGCTTATGAATGTGAAGTTTGTTATTCTTTCACGAAAAACTACTGATCGGATTTTAGCACGTGCTAAAATGCATGTGCTAACTATGTAGTTAGACCATGATCTGGAAGGATACTTATTATCTCGAAAAACGCGAGCATATTTGCGGACAGATCTGCCCTGCACAGTGCAGGAAAACAATATTACATAAGATATTTTGACCTTTTTTCACTTCAGAAAACCAATAATTATGAATTACTCGAGTGCAGCCTGCACTGAAGTGGTACTAATTTCATTATCAATAATGCACTGAAGCAGTGCCGTATATTTGAAAAGATAGCAGCAGAAACTAGCAACCATAAGCTTTATGGGACTTAAATATTGAAGCCAAATATTGTTGCTTGGTTAGTAATTTTTGTAGTAATATTAATATGTAACTTGAAGATATTCGCAAATCATTGAACTACTTAATCAAGCAGAAATTTTCAGTGCAACATAACTTAATAAAGGTCACGACATTTGACAGAAGTTTAATTCATTTTTAGGGTTCCCAAGTAAAATCGGAACTCTTATAGTTTCGTCATGTTCGTCCGTCCGTCTGCTCGTCCGTCTGTTCGTCTGTCCGAAGCAAAGTGCTGAGATGCTGTAATTTGGCATGGATATACTTTGTATATTTATTAAAACTCCAGAATAGTAGAATAAAATATTGAAAAACATTTTTTTTCAGGTTACCTCCCTTACAGGTAACGTGAGAATGATTTTTTTATTCGTCACGTACCCTATAGTGTGGGGTATCGTTGAAAAGGTCTTTCAAAGATAGTTATTTGGAATTAGGGTTTTATCCCGGAAAATTTCAGGGTTCCTGCGGGATTTGCAAAATATCGATAACCACGCGCGTGAATCCATGGACATATAAATCTAAATTAATTAACTAAAAATTTCGTTCCAATACCACACTGCCGCGGGCCAAGCCGCGGGCAAAACCTAGTGTTAACATAAGTATTTAATGAGTATTGTATATCTATCTATCTAATACCTTTAAATGAGCAATTCTTGTATATATATTTTCTAAATCTCGGAAACGGCTCGAACGATTTTCATGAAATTTAGTATTCAGGGGGTTTCGGGGGCAATAAATTGATCTAGCAAGGATTCATTTTTAAAAAATGTCGTTTTATCCGTGTTTTCAGGCATTGAAAAACGGCTACAATAGACTCTTCCTGACATCTATTGGCGAGTAGCTACACTAAAGCTAAAGCAGATGGCGTTGTTATGCAATACTAAACAGTGCTAAGCTCGGTCATCCGGATATTGTACTATTATTTCTTCTATGGTAATATTTGATATTTTGTTTTTTGTATAATTATTATATGTGAAAACTCACTTTATGTCAGAGATTCTCAGATTATCACATCTCATCATTAAAATCAGTCACATGTATATGTCGTTATCGGTATAACTATCCTATCGTAACATATTATGCTTGTCACGCACTCACACTAATTATATTGAATGGACGCCATGAGATACTGTAACTTAATAAAGCCACCCTAATTGTCTAACTCAATAGGGACTGGAATCGGCACAATCTCTCTTATTATCCAGGAATATTGTTATTTACGGGACGTATTTTGGCGTTAGGGAGACAATTGGGAGCAAGATACAGGTGACATCTCGCGACAAAAGGTCAAAATATCTTATGTAATATTTCTTTTGTTTTTATGAAGTAATGAATTGACCATTGACAAAAACTATTATAAATCAATCTCCGTTCATCCATGTAAATGTAACTTTGTAATCCTATACATTTTTATGGGATTAAAAAGTTATTTATGCAGTTGCTGTATCTAGAAAACTGGACCGAAATTGCAAATTATTTTAGTTTTTCCTTGATTTATACACTAAACCCTAATTGCTTTCTAAATTTTTTGACTAGTTATAATTCTTAAACTAGTGGTTCAAATTGAATGAAATTTGAAATATACCGTGTTTATACAATGCCTGATTGGTTACTGAAAATTCAGGCTTCTACTTTTATCCACGAAACGAAGTTAAAGGGGTTCGAATATGACATGAACTGCTTCTAAAAAAGGATGGTACGGCCATGCGGGGGCACGGCAGATCAGGCGTTATTTTGCGGAAATTCATTGCAACAATCAACATTCTTTGCAACAATCCGTAGTTAACATGTATTGTATGATGGTATACGAGTATACTTTAAGACATGCGTGGCACCTCCCTCCCTCTCACAACGGAAACATACACTACAATAATTAAAAGTATATTCTATACCAACATACATACAGCACCAACACGTGTTTCGCCCCGAAACGGAGCATCAGGGTAAGTTGACTCTACGATGGTTGGTTGCAAAGTGAACATCGTTTACTGAGTGCGATATATTTATACCCAACTCGCCAACTGGTTGTCTAATGACGTTAGACATGGATGACAGCATATTTCCGATGTGGGAGGGAGGGAGGTGCCATGCATGTCTTAAAATAATCATATATGTTAACCGCGGATTGTTGCAAAGTAGACTAATACTAACTTAATTAATGGCTACTTAAAGCTAACTAAATGCATCAACCTCATCACGCTTGTCATAATCATCAGTGCTATTAAAATACACATAATATACTTATTACATAAAATAATATGAAAATTTACTTATAAAGGTCCAGTTTCTATTCCATCCCTATTTGGCTCTTTCAATATTAAACGAAAATGATGGTGTTTATTCTTCTGGGCTATATGTATTCGTGAGACGTTTATGGGTATGTACGAGTAATATTGTACATTGTAGTTGTGTTGTAGTAATTCTACTTGCGCGTCCATGTAGAATCAATGTGCGCATTGGGTCCCCTGGGCGCAGTAAAGTCTCCGGTGCGCCGCGGTAATACCGACGGTACCTTTTGCCTCTCTAGTATATTTTATTGCGATACCCACATTCCTACGGTAAGGTGAGGGTTCTGCGTGAAACAATAAAAACAGTTGGATAAGGTATCTGGTAAAAAATTGTATGTACGATAATAAGTATTTGGTTGGGTCAATGTTTATGGAGTTTTTTAGAAGTCACATCTATCCCATGATTTCCAATTAAGCTATTACAGACGAAACATTCAGTTCTGAAGAGATGGTGGTTAAATATTTTCGGACGGTATACTAAGGTCTCTAAAATGATTAAGTTCAGTCAATGAATTGCGTTATATGTTATGATAATAATTAATCTTAATTTTTTAAACGAATGTAATGTATTTTAATTTGCAGCCAGCCGCATTTCAGTCATAAATTCTGGTAAAGTTTTTAACAATTTATTGTAATATATTTCAGTGGTCATACACCGAACTAGTAACCCGGGTGGGTTAACACTAACTACTAAATACTACGAACTATCAACCCGTTTTGCTACTTTGTCAATGACTTGACTAACACAAGGGCGTAATGAGTGCTTACGTAGCATTACCTTCCAAAATACATTTACTGTGAGATATAAGTAGTAGCATGTTATAGAATCAATGTGCACTCTGTAGCCCCTGGTCTCCGGGGCGCAGTAAACTCCCCGAAGCGGCGCGCGGTAATACAGACAGACAGTACTTCTGCCTCCTGTGTATTTTATTGCGAAGTACTTCTGCGGTGACCGATAGTGACGTTCTTGTTGGAACTTGTATATAACATAATGTATATTAGTATATATGAATAGGCGAAAATCCCGTACCCATCTGAACATTATGACACGTGATCTGGCCCGTAACATGCTACTAATTATCAGCATTTAATGTACATATGAAGAATGAATGCTGTAGCACTTATTCGCGTGGCGTTGGCAAGTGGCATGACATAACTACTTGATATGTTATTCAGCTTGCATGTTATGTTTTCAACACATTTTTGTTGCGTTACTTAGGTGGCGGACGGGCCTAAGAGAAAATAGTTACCTTTTCTGTACTGTTTGTAGATTATCTTTATTTTTTTTTTGCTTGGTTGCTATGGACGAGCTTTTGATCTATCATTTCGCGCTTCACTTCTTACTTTTCTTGATACTTTTGACAAACAACAATCTTCATACTGTTTACAACTGAACAAACGGGTTTTTACATTCCTTGTTGGCAACACGTCAGTTATGCATTGAAGTTATGTGTGAACATTTTACGCGACTTATTATCAGGGGACTATGCTCGCTTACCAATTATTGACAACAAAAAACGTACACTAAAAATAAACGTAGCAATAATGACCTGCAAACTTGTAAATAACTGTGGAAGTCCTAAAATAACAAAACACAATTACATTTTGATACTAAACCTATGAACCTAATATACGCCGTGCAGTGAATTACAGAAGCGGGGTAATTATTTTGCTAGCTCGGTGCTCCAGTATTTATTACAGTCAGCGAATTTTGCCACAGGAATACAAATAAAACCATTGCTGAATTGCTCTGAACTATGAACTTTGGATCGTTTAATAGGAATAATGGATTTTATAAACAGACTTCGAATACGGAATATGCATTGATTCAAATCTATTACAGTGCAATTTTTATAGACTTGTTTTAGTGAAACCAAATATATGTAAAACTAAAAGTTCGTTGTTGAAAGAAAAATACTTCACCACGCTGCTTCAGTGGGTATAATTAAGTAGAGAATGAGTGAATTTTTTAAAGTGTAGGTACCTAATATTTAAAATAATTACAATATTTGATTACAAAGAACATAAGTAGTTAATTACTTAGTTTTGTTTGCTTGAATTACAATTATAATCCATCCCTCACTCTATTATACCTCTTACATCCATCTTTGTATTATACCTCTAATACCTAGTCGAAAAAATCGACATGAATATAATATTATATTCGCTCGGATATTTATTGCAACTCAAACCATATTCCTCTATTAATGATTCATGAGACTTAGGTGGCATCTTATCCACTTAGTAGTATTTTTTCTTTTTAGGCATTATAGCACATGACAGTTTTATGATACTTGACAATAGGTATTGCAAGGTGGGAGTAGTCGGTAAAATTTAATATTGCCAATGTTCATTCGCACAAATTCAGGAAAGTATGTTTTATTTGCTTTTTTATCCACTTTGTTTGTACAAGTAAAGCAAGCTTCGGTAATTTATCCAACATCTGTTAAGCAATAGGCAGCTCCAATATAGTTTGTTAGTTAACTGGAAAAAAGTAAAAAAAAAACCGTGAATATTGAACTATCGACGACATTTCAGTGATCATCTAACGCGGTGTCCTACGTGGGCGACTCAACGCGAACGCGAAGCGACGCGGCGCGATGCGAAAACAACAAACAGTTGAAATGTGTTGAAGTGTCCTACGTTACAAAACGCACGTAGAGTGCGCTGCGGTGCGGCGCGATTTCACGCGAACGCGATCAGTTGGTTTGATATTTTTGCGCGAACTTCAGCGGCGCGGCGGACGTCAGTGGCGGTGAAGGGACGATTCGCGTGCACGTAGGACAGAGCCGCCGCATCGCACCGCACCGCACTGAAATCGCACCGGATCGCTTCGCGATCGCGTTCGCGTTGAGTCGCCCACGTAGGACACGGTGTAAGACAAAAGTATTTTGAAGCTTTGCTTTGCTGTTTGAATCTCCACAAGAATCGGCTGATATAAATACTGCCGTATATTACGACAACACAAGCTACCCACACAATCACATAAACAAATCTTCAGTTAAAAAACGGCACCAACCAGAAAGCACCTTCCTGAAATGGTCGTAGAAGCAAAGATACGTTGAAAGAAGCATAAGTGTGTTGAATTTGAGTAATCAAACCTGGAAGGCAGGTAACGTAACTACTACGCTATAGGATGTATTTTGGTTTAAGCTTTTAAATTCTATCAGTATTATAATGACTATCCTAACCAACGTATTTTGCAGTATTACAGCGATAGTGCCATTTTAATTAGTAGCATTACCTCTACGAGTATGTGTAGAAACGCCTCTACAAGTATTTGATTAGATTGTAAGGGAGGAACTGATTCACATTTACAGTAGTAACTCACATTGGTTACAGTGCATTATTTAATGAGCTTTATATCTTTATTCTGGAGGTGTAAATGAACATGTGAATATTAGATGGATATACGCCAAGTGTTAACTGGTAGAAAATGTCATTAGGGCCTTAAGTCCGCCCATTGTATGATGCAATAAAAAGTAAACAAATAAATAGTAAATAAATAAGTAGTTACTAATAAATAATTACTATGCGTAATATTGATGAGCAAATGGCGTTAGGCTCTAATTAAGAAATTCGCAGGATTATTGGATTAAACCGCCACAATACGGCTGCGTATTACAAGTTTTGGTCAAGCTGTAAACGTTTTTAGTATAATAGGGGTACTCACGATATATGTTTTATACGCCGATATTTCGACTCAGTTACAGGGATCGTGGTCACGGCTAGACTGCGGTGGCGCGGAGAAACTCTTGACAGGTTGACAAACGACGTTAATATTAGTAATGTAATGTCGGATGTCATCCGCACCGTCCGCACGCATTTCTGAAAATGCGGAAGGTATCCGAAATGCCGATAGTGTTGCCATGCCACGATGCTTTTGACAACGCATTAGGAGAAACGTTTAATAGTAAATTAATCCTGTGAGTAGAACTCGCCTTCGTGTTTATCCTATACATTATTTTTTTCGGACATTCGACAATAATACACATATAATGTCCAATACCTGATGATTGATAGCAAACTATACCTATACACGGAAATAAATTGACACAGAACTAGTGGGATTTTTTCCCACTAGTACTGTCAACAGGACATTAAACTTGACACAGACTTAAACAAGACTGTAAACGAATGATATCGCACCGTTTTACACTAGAGGTTGGGAAAAACTGCAAAAATTGTTGGCAATACAAAAATTTGCGTACGGCGAATCCCGACATATTATGTGCGAGGCTATCAGTATACGGAGCGTCCGGCGCGGACGATGCCGTTATATGTGCGTTCAGCTTTATAATAAATAATTTATTTAATAACCTCGCTGACCAAGCGGATGTTATGAGTTAAAATAATCCTTCTTGAAACCACATTCATTTATTTGACATAAATGGTTACAAATTGACAAGCGATGATGAATCGTATGAATTTATGACGTGACAATTATAACTGCACACTCATTTGCCACTTGAATCACAATAAATCTATAAACTAAGTCCATTGGTACAAAACAACTGTTATTGTTGTCACGATGTTGACCGCAGAATGACGCTGCATTTAATTACAAACACATCGACAAGCACGCATCGGCGATACATTTCACTGGGATACACAAAAACACATCGTAATTTAACAATTTGAACAGTGCACATTGAAATTTACGGATTTAATTTCACTAATTGATGTCCTTAAATGTGTGCAGGTGATTATCAATGTGGTATAATACAATTTATTCGATGAATGAATACGTCATACGGGTAGTATGACGTATCATAAGTATCGTTGATATTATACTCAAAAACTTAGATGAAAGTTGTTTATGTCAACTCTATATACCTTATTAATCTCGAGTACTAAGCTGGAGAGGTTCATATTACTCTCAGATGATCATACAGGTAAAATCTTTTAATAGGTACATAATACAAGTAGGATTTACGCTTGTAAATCCGATACTTGATTGAAGTTCCTATGCTACGAAGGACACCGAACTATCAGACGTCGCAAATTAACTTGTATTGGGATCTTAATGCTTAAAGTATAAAAGACTCAGACTCTGAGTACATAGAGAGATAGAGGCGGCAATGATAAAGTGTCGGGTTGGCGGCTGTTCCCTCAGGAACGATAAACCCTTCCCGACGCTTCCCGTCTACTTTTCTTTATGGGAGGCCCGAATGGCCAGCACCTGGGCAGGTAGGTAGATTGCGAAAGTATTTTTAGAGCATCTTGCTCCTCGTTCGGTGTTTTTCCTTTGTTATCGAATGCCAGTACCTCGAATGTGGTGATAGGTACCCTTAATGTCGTTGCCGTTAGGTATACGTACTTCGACGAGATAAGAAAATGTTTCCACACTAACGATACGATGTTTCTAGTGAGTAAAATATAGTAAGCGACGAAGAAAAGTTTTGTTTTCAAACGAAATAGCTCGATCTTTTGGAGTTCAATCATGTGGAAAACCCGTGCTTCTCAACACGATGGTTCGACTCGAAAACAATTGAACGTAATAAAAAACCACTCGCAGGGTGAATGAAGTATTAAATTTGACGTGAACCACGTCGGCGATGCCGCAACGGAAAAAATCAGACATCCATTTGTTATTTCCATTTCGAACAGCGCAGGTCTTTTATCGCATGTAGCGAACGTTTGCTATTTGCTATCTTCCTAGCTTTATTTGCAAATCGCGTGCCGCCCGTACACATTTACACTCGTAATACTTACTTGTTGAATTACCTTTGTTAAAGTACAATTTTGTTTTAAATGGACGATATATTTTTTGTTTAAAAGCGTCCATTATGGGAATTTCGTTCCAAGAATTCGCTAGCGCGTCAATTATGCTTGCGGACTGAATTGTAATTACGGTTTAGGTACACTTAGGGTCCGGATAAGGTAGCTTAATCGACGCTTTCTCAAAGCGTTGCACTGTTTAATGCCAGTTATTCTTACAAAGGGCCTATAGTTTCTTACTACTAATTATTTTAATTTTTGCTGCAATGGAAACTTAACAATTTTTTTTAATAAATTGAAACTTTTCTCACTAAGGTACTTAAAAATCTTGTTTGCATGCGTGTTTGTTTGTTCAATTGTTATGTTTGCATGTGGGTACTTATTAATTTGTATGTACTTGCTTGGTTCTCACTCACTTTCACTCTGTAGCTATGTTTGAAAAATGAATGAAAGAAAACGGACATTTTATGTAATTCCTCTCTTGAGAATTGTAAAACTCAGATGAGAGCTTCGACTAATGCATTCGACAATGCCTTCTTTAAATTTTATTCATAATAGTCAAGCAAGCTGTAATAAATATCTTTTTTATAGTACATAAAAAATCATGTACCTATTTATAAATATCAGGTGTATTTATGGAAAATCGTATGAATGTATTTTTATAAATTACAGTGACTATATTATATGAGTCAAGGAATGAAATTAGCAGAAACGAACTACTAATAAACTTACAGGTTTTGTGATTTAAACCAATGTTTATGTTTAATTAAATTTGTAGATATTTAGGTATCTAAATACAATACATATGATCACAATTGTATTTTGAGATAGAAAGTCATTATTATGTAGTGTTAATTATTAGTATAGGACTGCGGACTGCGGACTAAGGACTACGGACACTGTACTAAAACTAAACTTTTGAAATAATGAAGATTCTTTTACAAATAACGCACAGCTTACTCTAGCTTTTTCCAGCCAAAACTTTTAGAAAATAATGAGCGTCGTCAATGTTGCTTTTAAAATTATGAACTTACTCAAATAAACAATCGAATTTTTAAATCAGATCTAGGACTAATACGAGTATAGTGTATATTTTAGTATTTGAGGCTTATCAATACTCTCAAGAATTGTTTGTCTGAACACGCCATTTCATCGGCTCCTAAAAATGAGTCTACATTATACATTGTGACATTCATCACATCAAAAACATAAATGTGAAATGAGAGCAAAGTTAAAAAAAAAGAATTAAGATCTAAATGGGTGCCAATTTCCGTGTAGAAAATCTTAAAATTTTAGTCACAAGAACATGTAATTCAAGCTCTAAATTTGACTTGGCTTGTTTTCACAGGCTATATGAAATTGTTTAATCAATAATTTGTCTTCGTTACTATGCAAGTTACTTCCTGCTTGCCGGTACAGTAATAAACTGTTAAGTTGATACAATACATTTGTTACTTTTCTATAATAAAATTAGGTTGTTGGTAGCTAACTAATGAAAACTAACCAAGTCAAATGTAGAGCTTAAATTACATGTTCCCGTGACTAAAATTTTAGGATTTTCTACACAGAACTTGGCACCCATTTAGATTTCAATTCTTTTTTTGAATTTGGCTCTCATTTCACATATATGTTTTGATGAGATATCATTATTTTTTGTCTAGAAATTATTAATATTTATTGATAAATTCATATACCAATTGTAATTTGTAAAATTACTCTATTTATATTCATCTATCAATAATTTTAAGTTTTTTGTTATTTTTTTCCCTTTATACACTCCTAATAATCTACCTTAATACCAAATATCAAGCTTTTAGGTCATCTGAAAGTAGGTTAGGTTTTTGATCCTGTGTCTGTGAGTCAGTCACCAAAATGCGGGTTTTCAAACGTTAACATATCAACAACTGTTTAAGCTACATATGAAATTATTGATTCTAAATAAGCTAAGGTGCTTTAATAAATATACCTAACTTCACGTACATACGTGAAGTAAGGTATATTAACATAACCTAACCTACATAGGTTAAATAGGTCTCGAGTTGTGAAAGGGTTAAAAGTACGTCGAAATGGTTCATGTAATATTACACATAATAGTACTTAGTTCACTTTTTTTGAACTTAGCTGTACACGCTGCCGTGTATCTGGATACAATCAGCGCGAGCGGTATCGCGGTGCTCTGGTTGACGAGAGCTATAATCGAGGTATTTATAATTGCAGTTAGTATTCGGATCAATTTGCATGCTAATTACTAGTTTGCTCGCTGTTTTAACACAAATTAGTTTTAATCAAACAACCACCATTTTCCAAACTCTGGCGTTATTATGAAATTAAATAATTGGCGAGGCCTGATAGCACGGTGAAGTGTTATTGTTATTTATTTTTTGGAAATTATGTATGAACTAGTTGACCTGATAGTCGTCGTCCTGTCAAAATTCATTTGAGTTACTTGTCCTTCAGTGGCTACAGTATGTCCATCACATTGAATAACTTTTCTCAGGAGAATATCTAATTTTCAGTGTTTCTTATTTCAGTGAACATAAATTGTTTGGATATTAATAGCTGGACCCATAGTATTCCACATAAGTAGCTATATACTTGATTGTTTAAGACCTTCAGTTAATATACCCTCAAGAAATGCTCATTTCACTAGGATTACAAATTGTGTTTTAATGATTAACATATAGTTTATTTTTTTTGTTGGCCCATAGCTAGGTGCCTAGCCTAGGTGCTTTACTGTCACACATTTACCACAAAATATATTTCGAAGTAAAAAGAAGCAAGTGACGGTTAAATACAACATAATTTCAATTCATAATTTGTTACATTATGTTACATTTTGTTACATTATTGTGCACTATATATACTATTAAGCATGCGGTTAATAATGCGAATGATGAGTAGGTAAAATAATTACGTAGTTAAACTGAGGATTATCTCTGTAACAATAAATTAATTCATGCAGAACCTCCTGATGCAGCTTGTATGTTGTATTCTCATAAACATATATTATACATATAACGAGAGCTAGTAACATCAATGCACAAATATAAAATAGTGGTTACAGGTTTTTAATTGTTCACGGATTTACCACAATTTACAATATCATATTGTAATAGTAGGCATAACTAAATTAACAAAATTAAGTAATTATTAAATATAAATTTTATATTAATAAACTGAAATAATTAAGTAATTTTAACGAAATTAAGTAAAGTATTTGAACAAAAGCCCTGTTTTCATTGTAAAGATAACGCTATCCAAGTTAAACGATGCTATAACTGAAGCATAATTAGTTAAGCAATATACTCATAATATGGTTTAAAAAAACAGTAAATTCATACTGCTATGACGCTACGAATCCTAGCAAATATGCAGTGATAAAATTTACAAAGTGATGTTACTTGTATACATTTAACGTTGCATATTCAATATATATTGAAGCTATGATAAGGACGGCAGTAGTAGCTCGCAGAGGAATAGTGACGTCACAGGCGGCCGAGGGGAGCTGAAATCACGACAGCAAACATTGACTTTGGACTTTTACTCTTTTACTCACTTAGCCCCACTCACAGCGGAGTCACTTTGCTTCACTTTTTGTTCAAGTTATGACTGAACAGATCTATGTTACGTCATGTAATAAGCCAGATAAAAAGGCGAATATGTTCGCTCTGTATAATTAAAAAAAGATGGGATGAGACAATATTGTTGAATATGTTCAATAATTATTTTTAAGTTAGTATTAGTCTACTCTGAACAATCCGTGGTTAACACGTATGATGGTATATACTTAGACATACGTGGCACCTCCCTCCCTCCCATAACGGAAACATTCACTACAATAATAATAAATAAATAAATAACAATAATTATTGCAAAGTAGACTAATACTAACTTAATAATAGATTTCCGCAAAGTAACGCCTATAGTTAACAGAACGCGTTCCACAGCAAAATTTGTTTTAAAAAATCAAACAATTAATTTTCATATTTTTCATAACATTGTATATTACATACAATAAATATGTAATATTATTACTTATTTCAAACAGTACGAAACTAATTCATAATTATCTTCTCCCTTTCAATGTCATTAATTTTATTAAACAGCAGTAATTATATTAAAAATCATTTCACTCTAGTTCTCATATAGTTATTTCGCATCCAAATCCTGTAACAATCGTAATAAATCACTATCAAATGAAATATTCCATTCAGCGATCGAGTTCTTATAGATCACTGCTCCTCATAGTACCTGGTCGGTTGAGAAAGTGCTTGCATTTAATCTTTTCAGACGCTCTCAAATATCTGCTCATTAACTTGTGTACCCACTTTAGACATCAGCGATTTGTTACTTTAAATCTCGCTGATAGAATGAAGGAGCGATCACTTCAGAGATTTGAAGGTATATTTTCAACGTTTTTCACCCCCAATGCTTTGTTCAAAGCAGAGACTAAAGATATTTTCTTAAGAGGGCTTCCAATTGAGTCCATGTACACAGCTAATTAATCATCTTTTCAGCTTATAAACGTCCAATGATGAGGTTTGATTGAAAGCGTAATATACTCGTACTAGAAAACTATTATAACTAGACCTAATACAAGCCTAATACATTTGATCTAGTGGTAGAAGTTGTTGTGAAATTTATCTAGAGTGGATTTTTTAAATATTTATTTTGCTTTCATTGAGATTCATTTTCATGTCAATATTCTAAAATAATTATAACGAACTTTATTTGATTAATTGACAATTGATCAAAATGTGAAATACCAAATTCAAAATTGTTTTTATTTATTGCTTACAAAAATAAACATTTGCAAGCAAGGAGTGTTTGATAAATATTATTCTGTAATATTTAGTGATCGAACCCGTCAACAAAGTATAAATAAACACAAACATTCAGCGTTGGTAACCAGTTCATCGGCTAAGAGCTGGAGTAATTTAGAATATCACCTGGTGAACGATAAATATTTGAATATTTTGTTGCCGAATTCTGATAAAGGGATGTAAATGACTACTCGTCCAATTTGCATTGAAGAGATTAACGTCATAATCGGAGCGATTCAATCAGCGATCCCGGACTCACTCTGGACAAGGGAGAGAGGAGTGGGCAGGGGGTTCGTACAAGAGGGGCGGTGATGGTATTCACGGGGCTACTAATAACTTGAGATAAAATGCTAATTTTGTGTTCATTCGATTTAGGAGAAGCAGATACGCGCCGTCTTAGACTAGTACTGCCATGAGCCAATTTATACAGTTTAATTATGCGTAGCAAACTTGGGAAGCTTGGTTTACTGATAAAGGAAGCTTGGATTAAATTTTTGTATCAATTTTTCACGTGATAATATGAGTTTATCATTGCTATGGTGTGCTAAAATATTGTGAGAAAACGTGTCACCCCTGAGTGTTCTGCATAATGTTCTCAGAATATAATCGACTAATATAATTTCACCTTATAATTCTTACAATATCCTTCCACGGGTTGTCTAGTTGTAGACAATCAATATCAACTAAAGATTTGCATTGAGTACTAATAAATTCATAAGATAAGGAAGAAAAGGACATTGCTTTATGAAATGGCATGGTCTCACCTACCAAACAAACATCTTTTAATATTTTCAAAGATCAACAGCTTTCGATCCCCAATTCGTAATTATAGCAAATAGCCGCTTAACTATTCTTTACAGACTCATAAAAATAAATGGGAGTCTAGGTCTCAATTCTTATCACGCTTATTCGAGGAGAAAAACATAAACGTTAAAGATATCATTGTTAATTTACAAATATTATCGTTTAACAAATTACCCTAATAAACACTGATATCGATGGTAAATGAAGTTAAACGAGATAGCTTTTCTGTAATTTTTTTTTAACACAAAGGACTGAAAACAAAAGATTATCTTTAATAGACCGTTTAAAATCAATTTAATAATTATGATAATGACAATCTCTAGGACGTGAAACAACACCGAAAAAGCCGAAAATATTAATTCATATATTATGTGGTTTACACATTGTAAGTACATAACATTATAATTAGTGCGATTCAAAAGTTAACACTCAGCTTATCATGGAATAGTAATGAAATATGTCAATTGAATTTAATATAACCCGGATATTTCGGACACGTATCAATATTATACAATAAAATAATTTGAATCAGAGAAGAGTGCACAATCAGCTTAAAGTTAATAATTGTATTATTTGATGCAAATGATAACAATGATAACAAAGTGGCAAAGACTGCATCTGATTTAAAGGGCTATCATAGATGAAAATAATGAGATTTATCATATTAAATGATTATACTACTTCTGTGGAATTTAAATAATTTGTTTTACCCAATTAAATGTTAGTCTATTTATACATAACTATGAAATCGCCCTCGTTTCGTTTCGGGAAAAATAGTAAAAAAAATTAATATAGCCTATGTCACCCAGGAATAGTGTAGCTTCCCAACAGTGAAAGAATTATTCAAATCGGTTCGATAGTTTCGGAGCCTATTCAATGCAAACAAACAATCAAATCTTTCCTCTTTATAATATTAGTATAGATAAAGAAATATTTTTATAGGATTTAAATAATTTGTTATTTAAGCCTATTTAGGTAATTAAACATATTTAGGTATTTATTTGTTTGTATATTATGTTCAAATAATTTAGTTTATCTATTATAACTTTCGTATTAATAAACTAGTTGATACCCGGCGTGTTCCACTACGCTAATTTTTTAAACGCTTTTATTTAGCTTCACTTCGGAGCATCAACGCATCAAATCTTCAATATTATGATCAAAATGCTACTCTATTTACACGGCAATAAGGTTATTAAACGCTTTTATTTAGTTTCACTTCGGAGGATCAAATCTTGTAACGTTAATTTGAATGACTTCCCTTTAATGAAAATTGATGAAATTTGGCAGACATGTGTATTTCCGATGACAATACACGAAAATCAAAAAAAAATTGAAATAAAAGCGTTTAAAAAAAAAAATTTTTTTTGGATTCAACTTATTTTCTGACTGTTTTTATGTTGCCGTTGACGTTGATGCGCCATCTATACATATTATCTTCAAATCGTTGTATGGGAAAAGTGGAAAATCGTCTTTGTCACTGGACCGAATGAGCCTAATGCATTGTTTTAGTGGTCGCAAACCAACTTCAGATTATTGCCTTTCAAATGAAACCATTTTAAGGCATATGGGTCAGATGGTTTTAGAGAGTATAAAAGACATCCGTAAAAATATTTTTTGTGTTTTATATATAGATTAATTTCATGGTACGAGAACTGCCCTACGCAATCCGATCAAAGTGATCGCTTATTATATTGACACAGTCGGGCGCGAGTGTTTTCGGAAGGTTAGATATGGCAAAACGTGACTAGTGGTACCAACGATGGACCACTACTAAGACGTTCATAATGTGCAGAAACCTATGTTGATATTCACTAAGCTGGGTCAACTAAGTGGCGAGTACAAGTTAAATAAAGCGAAAGTTACGTTTGTGTATCCAGAAAGAAATGTTTGCAAATGTTTATGGGCGGTGATCCGAATTTAGGAGGTTTTATTATAAATAATCACTTTCAGCGTGATTTGTCGCGTTTTTTTTGGAAAAAGCTGGCAAACGAGCTGACGATCCATATGATAGTAAGTGGCTATCATCGCTCATGGACATCAGTGACACCATCATAAGCATCACTGATGAGTTGCCGGCCAAGAAAGATGTAAGAAAAAGAAAGAATGAACTGGCTCTCAAGCCCCCAGCCGGAACACGACGAGTCGATCCAGGCGAACCCCACGGAGAAATAATAATGGTAATAATTAACAATTAAAAGCAATATTACCAATATATCCCTCCGAGGGGCCCTACCACCAGTGGGCCAGAATTAGTGGCCTTTACCCGTCTGGCGAGAGAAAAAGGTTAGTATTCTAAGCCGCCCCAATATGGGTTCGTTCGTCGGCTACGTTCGGGATGGGATGGTTCCTAGAACTGGAGTTTTTCTTTCTTTCTTTCCCTTCTTTCTTGGACAGCAACGCATCAATACCTTAACAATAATGATAATAATGTCGTTATCTTCTACGTGACAACAGCCAAGAATCGGAATTAATCAACACAAAACATTGATCAATAAGAACTGCGTCTGGGTCTTGCAAGCGAAAACTTTACTGGAAGCAAAACATTGACAGTTTAAAACTTATTACTAGAGTTTTAAAATTAAACGTACTTACCAATAACTAGATTAATGTTCGGTAACGGAAAGTACTTCGCTTAAACTTGGAAAACTTTGTAGGAATCGAGTTTTGTATTATTTTTAACGGAACCGAGCGTCTTGGGAATTCATTAGGTTTGAAAGTAGTAAGTAACCGTCGGCAATATGTGAGTTGCCAGTGCGATGATTGCATAGTGTTTGGTAACTTTTTAGGGTTCTGTAGTCAAAACGGAACCCTTATAGTTTCATCATATCCATCGAACCGTCCTTCCACAGGATAGCGCAGAGACTCAGTGCTATAAAGCTGTAATTTGGCATGGATACACATATTTATTAAAACGAGAATGTGGTTAAATAAAATTTAAAGCATAAGAACCCACCGAAGGTCCACGATTATAGACCATAAGAGTTAGGCAAATGCACGGTACCTACCTGTTCTGCTGCGTGTACGCTTCGATGATCCTCCACCCGATTTGATGAGATTTGTGATAGGTTTAAGTGTTGATATGGCACTGCTGATGATGAAATGTTGAAACAATACGCGTTCGTGCTCGATTATATATGATGTACATTTTTGAACAGCTACATCGTAGTATCGAATCGAATTGATAGTCGATAGTGGCGCCATCACTAGACATGCGTCAAGATTGACAGGAGTGCCGGCAAGATAGATTAAAAATAACTGTCATCCGTCACTGTTGTGGCAGGCGAAAGAAAGAAAGAAGAAATAAGAAATTGATATTTTACGGTAACGGAACAAATTAAAACAACTTCTTTTTACAGGACACTTACCTAACTACTACTAGCGAAGTTGAGATGAATATTTTTTTTCTCGTCTACCCCGTAATAAATTTCATCATTACGTCTTCATTAATTTTACAGTAAAGTATTTTAAGATTGTTATTTGGACAGATTTATAAATATCTACGCGAAACTGTAAACCTAAATATTCACTTTTGGATAATGCTTAAAACTTACACCAATGAGTTCCAAGTGTTCATTAACGCAACTTTTAATGAACTATCAAGCCAACATTTAATTGTTGAATTGGATTCTGCGACAACTCCTTAAGCACGCCTCTTTCGATTGCCAAAAGATGAAGCAGGTCAAAGCATTTATAGTAGGGAAGATACAGATGAATTTTAAATTCTTTCATTGTCATTATTTAGTAATCGTTATATGTAACGATTACTGAATTATCATGCTGAGTAACCTGAAATTCTTATTCCAAACGAAGGCAAACGTTATTTATTCGTCATCATTTGAGTTCCATTTTTTGATAAACGGAAGGTTCTTTTAAGTCTGGCAAGCATTTGGGCAGCATCGACTTTTTGCCTGATAATTATCGGCAATTAGGGGATCCATGACATAAAATTTTCGTCGCAATTTGTCCGTAGATATAGAGTGGTCACCGACGCTTTGTTAATTTATAATAATTGTTTAAAGATAAAATTATAAAACTTAAAGATTAAATTTGATGTTTCGCTCAAGAACTCGCAGAGTCACTAATGGTTACATAAATCGTACAGAATTTGTATGGTGATTATTTATTAAGGAGCGATTAAAGTAACCGTTAGTGACTCTGAGTTGGGGCGTTAATAAAACTCTTTGTTGGTGTTTTGGGAAACTTTTACAATTCACTGATGTATTTATATGTGCTGGAAAAGTTTTATCAATACTAGTAAGCCTGATCGATTATGAGAAGAGTAAAACGGACCCGTGGGCTTGAATCTTATATTAAAATAGGTAGATGCAAGAAGCATCGCTACATTACATAACTAGCATTATTAAATAATTCTTTTACTTAATTAAAATACTTCCAACATAATACAAATTGAACTCAGTTCTGTTATCGCTTTTGTAAACCTTAAAACCAATCTCATTCTTAACTCTGCAATTTGCTATTTAAAGTAAGCACTTAAATCTTATTACACGTAATAAGATAACATAGTAATGTAATCAAGTTTTACTAGGGTGACCGTAAAACCTGTACGTTTTACGGCGGCGTATCAAACAAATATATTTCCTGTGTAACTACGGGACAACAAGAAAATATTTTCAGTAAGAAAACTTTGCAGATAGTAGAAATGAATTTAAATTGTTACAAAGTCACAAACTTTATCGTTTTCGATAGTTTTCGAAGTTTATAAAACGATTCTGTGATAAAATTCTATTATTTTTAGATTTAGGTATTTGTTAAAATATTATCCATTTTGTTGTAAATCTCATTGTTATGAGGTTTTATTTTGAATATATCTTATTTGGTTCATTCATTTTAATGTTGAACAAAATGATATTTCTATACTATTTTTGTGAATTGCAGACATAAGAGCAGACAAGCTACTTGAAAGCAAGTAGTCAACGGCATCCGTGGATTTAGTAGCTATACAACTAATGCCATCCCCGTTGAGTTGTCCAACAAAAAACAATAGATTAATACATCCTAAGATATTATCGCATGGTTAGATTAAAAATTATGGTGATAAGTTACTATGTTATAGTAATAAATTTCAACTTCCGTATAATATTGTAAGCTTAAGTTGTTTAACTTAAGAAAACAGGTTCATAACATAACATAAACAATAGTGGAATACGGAACCCGACAACCAACACTAAACATTCCGACAAAGTGGGTGCTAAAATATTCAATTGTCCCATTAGTTAGGCGACCTAATCCGTGTAATGGGAGTATCATATCTTGAATTGTTGTATTTGCGATTAAGAAAGCTGGGATTCTAATGCAAACACAAGTTTGCATAATGTCCTGGGCTAGACGGGAATCGTTCCTCATTAGGCAAATCTCGACGTTAGCGCACCCAATTAGTACAGTCAATATTAAGCTATCCAATAAGGATGGATCAATCTGTCAGTCAGTTGAGTTACAGTTTTTAATTTATTTTATAGCTTTTTTGTGTAATAAGGCAAAACAATCTAGTTACTTATTTAAACTCTGACCATGACCGATTGATAGACAACGCGCAGTATGAACCAGTGGAGCTAAAGTGTGAAACATAGCAGCGGGGTTCCTTGTATGAATGGTATGGGCAAGCAATAAAAAATAATTTAAGGATAAATAAGGGGTTGAACTACGGGCACCAGCTAGTAAACTCATTCTTTTTAATGAGCTTCTAGACCTCGATGCTCATACCGTGCTGGTGGTATACTCTTATAGTATAATATATTCTACAAAATAAAGTAATTGTTGAAATTTGGAGTGCAAAGTTTAGTTTTATGTCAGCTTCCTGGTAAGACCAATATATATTTTTTGTGTTTGGGTTGAAGTATCACGGAGTCAATACCAGTCATTTAATATTACAGAAGACCGAAAGAGTTGCCTTATAACTTTCTTGCGGTGTCGAAAGTTGGTTGGGTAACCAAGCGGCATTTTTTTTAAATACTAGGTAGGTACATACATTCTATTAAATACTATAGTTGCGGGATAGGACATAAACTACAATGTTATTAACTTTTGTTAACAGAATTGTTTTTTAACAGTAGTGTATCTATACAGGCTACGATCAAAGTAATATTATTTGGCTAGCCGAACTTATTTTATATACAAAAGAATTTATTTTTGTTCAGATACCGGTGCGGTAAACAGAATCTACAACCTTGTAATCCGCTCCAATTCACCGAGCCATATAAATAACTTAAAAAAGCGTAACCGGGAAAATGCTCAGATAGGAAGGGGCGGAGACGAGGAAGATTTTCGAAATATTTTCTTCTGTAAGAGCAACTATATTGGATATGAAGGTCAACGTCTGATATAAAGCAAATTTATTCTGTTCTCTCAGTGTATTGGCTCACTTTACTGGTGATCTGTGCGGCGACAACGGTGGAATGATAACGGTCTGATTTTGTAGGACGCTCCTCCCTATATGCCTTAAATTACGCAGCGGCTTCGCAGCCCTGAAAGGTTTTATTCATAAATCTACTGGAACGTTTTCATAAAGTTGCGGAAAAATGTGCCTTTTAAGGTAATGGCAATTTGAAATATTTTTTCTTGGCGTTTAGTTAACCTGTGCCCTGTTGCTCCGAGCTCTGGTTATAATCAATTTTGTTTTGCGTAGCGATGCCGGTGTTTTGACGTGGCAAATATTGCGTTTTATGCTAAGGGCTTATGTTTTTAATCTCATTCGAATATTGTAAAGATGAAGTGGATAATAATGGAGATACAATGTTTTTCCTCCCATGGCTATTCTTATGATCAAGTTGCCCGATAGGAGGTACCTTTTCGATTCTTGTGATACATACATAATACGTAAACAAACACACGAACATACATGAAACACACAGACAAATTAAGTTAAGACTTAGTGAATTATATCCTAAGTTCACTGTACCTATACGTTCTAGCTTCCCACAACACAGGGAATCGTGGTGTGGGAGCTAGAGGCACTGAAATTATTATAATGATGGTTGCTGAGTAAATCATTTTTTTTTTCATTTTCACTTTATGAATTTTAAAGAATTCAGATGAATATTGATGCATACACCAAAAAAATGGGACCGAAACCAAAAAGAACCTGAACATGTCAGCGAAAAATAATGATCATAACTAACATGATATAGTTTATCTTCATGTTTATCTTCATGTCACAATGTCAGCGACTTAAGGCGGCGCGGCACAGCGGCCACGGCTCGACGATCACCATAACCTCATTCTCAGTGGAACGTCTTTGTGTGGGAGCTCATTTGGGAGGATCTCAATCAAATCATTTCACTTTGACATGGGAACAAAACGGTATAATTCTCCATTTTTAGGATTCGGTAGTCAAAACGAAACCCTTAGAATTTCGTCATGTCTGTACATCCGCAGTATAGCACGCCCTTAGTACTACATACAAACATATACATATAACACCTATTTTAGCTTAAGTAATCAATGAGTAAAACAAACACTAAAAATTACTAAATATCTTAGTTACAAAAACCGTAGTAGTCTTCTTGTTTACGTATTAACATAAAAAGCGACGTTACAAGTTGTTCAATGTAGGACGTTTGTTAGAATTACGCTACATTGCGCGCTCATTGTCCGTTTTCATGCGTAATTCATGGCGATTCTGCGACGCATTCCAAATGTAATTTTACGTAAACTCGAGCTAAGTAACATTTCCTACAATAAAACCGGCTAAGTTTGAATCAGACTCGAGCGGACTAGTGTTCTGTATCCGGGAATATTATCCATTCTTGGACATTGTGCTTCAAAATATTTGCAATGAAATTACATGTAGGTTATACTTAAAAAATAATGCAGTAACTATTTGTGTTTTAATTTGATATCAGTCCTAACCTAACCAGACCTTTTTTAATGGAAATAGCCAACATACCAGCTGATGATCCACCTGATAGTAAGTGGCTATCGTCGCCCATAGATATCAGTGACACCAAGGGCATCACTGATGCGTTGCTGGCCAAGACAGAAGAGAACAGAAAGATATGGGAGTGATCCTCTAATCTAAAGGTTCCGTTATCATTAGATATGAGGAAACCTGAAAAAATCGAACACAACTCAAACTATTTTAGCCGCAAAATTCACTAAAATTTATCCCAAAATAACCTTTTGTAAACTCCAAAAGATGTAAAAAATAAAGTCAATTCCAGTGGACTTTTCCATTAATAAAGGATTCCAGAGAGAAAGAATATCGTATGTCTTCTCTAATTAGAAGTTGCAAGTCGAATTTTCAATGCGACTCTCCAGTTTACTAATGGTGAAGTGAAAGAAAAGTTATTTTACTACCCGGGTCTTTTGTTGAATGAATATTTTATACTCTTGTTTGCGTTACTTATCTCTATTCCACACTTGGCGAAGAGTGTCTTATTTATTTATGCCGTGCAGTAGGAGTTGTTTGACTGAAATAGTTTTTTATGATTTTTGTTTGATGAAAATGTATCAATTTAATAAATAAATAATGAACGCAGTGGGTGGCAAATACTCTTAATAATATTTAAATATAATAAAACCATTCATCAACTGCGATTTTCTCGAGACTTTTGTAGATCCAAGAAAGCTTCAAAGTCTTCTATTATTTATTCCATAAGTCGAAGTGACAAGCCCGCATGGCCGTTACAAAAGAAAGGTTCTTTTAGACTAATGTCCAACATGACCTCAATATTTATCTAGGCCCTAGATAAACACTTTATACAAGATCCATCCAATAGATACTAAGTGTTATTCGCAGCACTCCTTTCCCTGTTGTCGCCGAGTCATTTGTTACAGTAGCAATAAGGCGAAAGATTAGCACCCGCCGGAATATTCGCGACAAACTTCCCAATAAGCCGCTTTTCGGTACGCGGAGCCTCGCTTTACAAGAGTAATGATGCTTAATTTTAATGACGCGTCGTCGACCAACGTCACTCGACGTTCCGCCCACAGCCAGCCCTCGCGCGTGACCAGAATCAACAACCGCTTCATATTGGAAGACGCCGCTACCTCCGACGAAACTCTGACGATAAATTTAGTTATTACTTGTGAAAATAGAAGGACGGAGATCGCTAACTTGTCCTCGTGAGAAGATAATGAATCATTCGGACGCACACGCCGTTTTAGTAGCTTCGAAAAAGGGCTCGTTAAATGTTCTTTATGTGAAGAGTTTTTGATTGAACGGAATATGTTTCGACGTAATTTTGTCGTTTAAGAAGGATCTGTGAAACATGGTACATTTGTGTTGGGATAGAAGTTTTTAATAGCCTAACTTTGTCAATCTCGATATTATGAAAAAAAGTTAATGTAAGAACCTGCGCAATAGGACTTTGTAACATTTGAAATCTTCTTAAAAGAACAGCGTGATGTCGTTAAAGAAGATCTTTTTATATCTCATTATGTACCTAACTCTCTGTACCACCCTGCATGCGCTATGTGGGAAGTGCAACATTGAGCCACTCTATCAAATTAACCAATAAAGTTTTGTAGATTTTTCTTGGGTCTCATGTTTCCTAGGTCTACCATAAAACAAATTCCTCTTAGTATTTTAGTGATAACAAAAAGTATCCATTAGTGGCACATCAGATAAAATAACAGTAAAATATTATTATATTTTATCTAGCTAGAGAAATATCACGTGAACTGCGTAATTATTTTCTTATTACATTTGTACAAAATTATTTAATTCAAAGTGAGTTGACTTCATCATGTCTTCAATAGGCTAACATAAAAGTACTTTCTCAAATAACTGCCTAATAAAAAACGAAAATCTTCTACAATAACGTATTGCTATTTTTCATTTTTCCATCCCAAGGATTCCAATAAAAGTTTTGTTACGTTTGGCTTTATTTTACTCGTTAATTGGAGTACATTTTGCAGGTAAACATGACATTGCAACAGGACACGTCCGCAGTGGAGCGAAGGAGCGGACTGTACGAAGCCCACGCCAGATGAATCGTTTGTGTGCACTGCTTCATTACTTAACAATTAATGACCATTTATGTAAACTACACCCTCGTAATGGAGTTCCATGATATTGAAAATACGTTTTTAACTTAATGATATTAAAACAAAAATAAAAAGTTATAAATCACTGAAAAAATTGGAAATCCTCCACTAAATGGCTGAGGTATAATGAGGTATATAGTAATATTTGATTAAGCTTACGTATTCTGCCAGTATCTGTATCATCAGTGGTTATATCCGAGATCGTTGTAACTATTATTTCATTCACGCAAGGGCCTCGTAAAATATTTATAATTTTCTTAAAATTTACATATTATGTGATGGACTTATTTTAGTGTCACAGAAAAAATTTGGGATCTACCAAATTTTGAAGCAAATTATTCTTGTTTTCAAACAATGAAGTACCGTTTTGAATGACACAATATTAAAGACATATTCTCCGATGACTCTCGATGAATATCGTTTACAAATGCACTGCATCCATCATGAAAATGTTTGTTGACACTTCAGTCAACATTTGTTTTATGTTCATTTATATTTCATCACGTCGCTCGTTACAATGGCATTCGTATTGAATTCTATATTGGCGTATTTGTTGAAAGTATGCTTCATAAAAACGATCGGAAATAAATTGGTAAATAAATAAAAATAACAACTACTGTTATTGTAACAGAATTGTGATATTGCGAATGTATTTCTAGTATTTTCTTATTACTGCTGTTATTACTTACAAAAATTTGTCGTTTGTGTATATTACAGAGGTTACAACTGTACTTAATACTTTACTGGACTCAAAGAAAATCAACAATAATTTTTCTGTTGTCTCATTACACAGAATGCCCAAAAATTATTATCTTAATGTTACTACGACTTACCCGCAAGTCGTTTCGTTAAAATTGTAAAGTATTTCGTAGTGTCTTTTGTACACACCCTCTACTAACTTGATTGCAAAATAATGTAGCCCATTTTTTATTCCCTAAACATGTCTCAGGTTAGTTTTAGTAAAACAAGAGTGTCGTTTAAGAACAAACGAGCTTCACTGCAGGTAACAATATTTCGTAGCAACAAATTGAATAAACACATCAGCATCCGCTTAAACAGCGAAAAGGCAAGTCCAATAACGTGAAGCCCGCGATAAATATTCCACACTAGCTAACGTTACGTGTTTATCCTATCTTAGCACCTCGAGCTCGTATGCTGAAAATACAGCGAATTTTTCATAATATTCGATGGTTATGCATGAAAATAACGCTAGTGCTCAAACATGTGCAAGGATTGCGTGTGAAATTGTGGACTCTGGACACAAAGTCTGCATCACAATCACACACAACCTGAGAACAAATATTTATCTGTCACATAAACGTCTATTCAGATCGTGAATTAAACCTTGGGATCGTTGTCAATTGAGTTACAGCTCCGTAATTTAGCTCGACATTGAGGATTATTCACATTTCTTATTGAGTATTAGCAGATCTGTATACATCGATCTGTATAGATCGACAAATATGGGGACACGGAAATAAATGGGGAACAAAATATGAAACAATATATGGACTTACTCGTATGTATTAAAATATTAATATTATTATAGTATGTATTATAATATAAAATGTATAATATAATTGTATTGTTTTGTATTTTAATATAGTATATATGATAATAATATGTTGTAGGAAAGGCGGTAGAAAGTGTTGGGATTTAAGAATAACATTTATTGGTGTTCTAAACGACGAGAAAATTAGAAAAAAGTGGAAAATGATGAAAGAGATGAGTTACTGATAATTGGACACCATCCCTATGGATACAATTAGCTCTTATTACTGGTTTTAGTAGTAGTTTGGTTTTAGTGGGGCGGTTTACGCCCCAACTCAGAGTCACTAACGGTTACTTTATTCGTTCCTTAGTAAAGAATCACTATACAAATTCTGTACTAAGGAGCGATTTAAATAACCGTTAGTGACTCTGAGTTAGGGAGTTAGAATACTAAACCTAATCTCACGCCGGATGGTTGTCGTAAGAGGCAATTATATCCGGCCCACTGGTGGAAGGGCCCCTCGGAAGGATTCTATTGGTAATATTGATTTTAATTGCTAATTATTACTATTATTATTTCTCCACGGAGTTCACCTGGATAGCTTGCCCTTGCGCATGCGCCAGCCGCCAGACGACTCGCCGGGTTCCGGCTGGGGGCTTAAGAGCCAGTTCTGGATTCCTTTTTAATTTAATACAAAAAAAAAATTAAAGTATTGTTGAATATTTTTCAAACAGTCCCCTAATTCTAAAAATGGTGTAAGACGATCCATAATATTTTTGAAAGACCTTTTCAACCATACCCCACACTATAAGGTACGTGATGAATAAAAAATTCATCCTCACGTTACCTGAATAAAAATGTTTTTCAATATTTTATTCTACAATTCTGGATTTTTAATAAATATATCCATGCCAAATTACTCTTTCTAGCACTAAGGGTCTCGGCGCTTTGCTTCGGACAAACGGACAGACGGACGGACATGACGAAACTATACGAGTTCCGATTTTACTTGGGAACCCTAAAAATAGTAGGAGCAGAACTTTTATGGTTGTGGCTCCCTTCATGGCGGTATAATAACATTGATATGTATGTGAATTTTAATTAAAATTAATGATAATGATAATAGTACCTATTTACGAATGGTATTATCTATATCGATATTAAGACGCATTTACATGAATTGTGGTCACGGCGAGATTGTGGTGGCGGAGAGAAACTCTTGATAGATGAGACTTGACAAACTAATGACTGGTAAAGCCTGTGAACATTCCGTCTGTTACGTTTTGCCTTCATAAGTCCCATAACATTGACGGCATATTTACGCAATAACTACAACCAAAACATTTACTTAATATGACTGACAGATGCCTATCAGTATACACATAAACTAAAGTAGTGTTTTGTGCAACCTGGTATCTGATGCAGGTTTAATTACCCGAGTTACAGGTCACCAGTGCGCTCCCGCGGCCTAATTAGCGAATGGTCTAATACCTATGTATATAGCTTATAGATAATTGTTAGTGAAGTTACATTGTTTATTTTAAAACTATAAATTATTGCAACGTGTTTATGTTTATTATCGAGAAAGAGGTTTCAAGAAGTAGTAAATTCTATCGGCATGTCGACTCTCGTACCTTCTACATTCGATCATATTACAGCTATTATCATGAGTATGTAAGTAGTACTAATTTCCCTTGCCTGTCATCTCTCATAATAAGAACAATGCTCGCGTCACTTTTAATAGGTACTTATGGTAAAGCGTTTATGTAATGTATTTTACATTCAGGGTAATAAAGGCGTAGGTGGCTCCCAATTTCGTCGTAGCGTTGAACACATGTTGTGAGCGAATTCTTCGCGAGGTCACGTATCGGCTCCCTCTAATACAATTTGTTCGGAGACGCGCGCCGTCCGCGGAATGCAAACAAGCACTTCATAACATACGTCGATTATTCGCAATTTGTTCCCGAAACATGTCCTTAATGGCTTATTGGCAAATTTAAATAAAATTATTCTAATAAACCCTTCAATCATATATATTTATACAATTTTGTTATTTTTAACTTGGTAAAAATGTATTTGAGTTATATTTTGTTCCTTATATGCGATGATTCCATTTCGGAACTAAACTGTCAATTTGGTCTAGTTTTACCTATATGAGCGATTCGGAATTTAAATTTATCGAAGACAATATTTAAAGTGTCGTAAAGGTAAACGCAACAGCGAATATAAACACAACAACAACAAGCGATCTGAGAAAGTTAATGATAATGATAATGATAATATTAATTATAATTGTTGTTACTATTGTTACTTGGTTTATAAAAATGTAAGATTACAGATGTTGTTTTATGATAAATATTTTTTTTTGTATATTTATCATAAAACGACATCTGTAATCTTACATTTATATATCAAGTATAAAAAGAAGAAATTGGATGACTTTCATCAATAAGTACACATTCAATGTGAATTCTATAAAATCTTACTCTGTTGTTAAAGAAATTGAATTGCAAGTTCCTTTTCCACTATTTACTCTGTAGGCCAGTTAGAATTTCTTCAAGTAGACTTACTAGAGAAGTACTGAGACCTAACTAGTACAAGCAAACTTCCAGTTACATTTTACGTTAATGCTGATCATTTGCAAAGTTGTTTAAGTGAATCCTATATTATAATATGTTATATGTAAATTTAGCTTAAGTAAAATTAATTTAGATGACATTCTCTAATTAACAGCTTAAACTTTTAGGGTGTTAACATACTTTTACGAGTAATAATAATATGTAAATGAAATATAATTTATTTATTGCTCCAACAAAATACGCACTAATATATTCAATGATCAACAATACCAAATTCAGGTATAGAGTTACCTCAATTATAAGCTCAAATAACACTATCCAATAGTTGCGTACAATAATATATTTTAAAATTAAATTAAGGGAATTCATAATACTATTATTTTAATTAATAGCAACAATAACTAACAATACCCAATACAATAATATCACTACAATAGTAGGTAGGCACTATGTCAAAACCATGTGTAAAATAATAATTAATAAAATTTAAAAACATATTGTTTTTCTGTGAATTGCTTTTTCCATATAATCTGGAGTGCACAGATAAATAAGATACCTACATATTAAGTCTTGAGAATCTATCGGTGATGGGTTAAGGTAATGTTGAAGACTGTATGCTACGTAAGCGCTAATCTAAATAGATATTTCGCAAGCCGTTCAGATAAGAAAATAGGAATCTTGTAAGAAAGCAACACCACATCAGAATCTTCCTGGAAATACTTTTCGACAACATAATAATATGGTTTCCTGCAATAGCACAACTATTTGAGCTACCTATCGCCAAGTGACGCCAGACACCAATTAAGTTTGTAGCTACCGTGTTCTTTGACCCGCAAAGGTGATCAAAGATAACTTAACAGGTACTCTAACTCGCGGATTGTCAGGTGTTATCTTGGATACTGCAAGCTTGTTACAAAGTGCTTGAGTTGGAGCCATGCATCAACTTGCCGCCTTCTTGTTTACATTTAGCGTGACTTGATGTCAATAATTATGTTAGCAAGTGTTAAAACTCGCCAGATACTATATATATTGTGCAAATTTACTGAAATAAATGCGAGAAACGATACACATCTACACATTTATAATACTGAAAAATCTAGTCTAAAAATATGTAACGATCGATTGTCTTTTTAATATACCAAATTTTTTGCATACTTCGTCATATCTGCCGCTTTCGATCAGATCGATCGTCATTCACTTAGTTATCACTTTCTGTAAGATATTTAAACGAATGATCGACTAAACATAGCTTGTTTGCTGTATCCACTGTTTGTGTACTCACTCGCTTACTGTTGTTTACAGCGATACTCCACTCGAATTATTAAGTCTTGGCGGCGTTCACCCCCAAAGCAAACTCATGAATAATAGCCATGAATATAGTAAACTACGAACACGATCTGCACAGTCCAGGGATTATCGGAATTTATGTGGCACGTGTGTGACGCACCTTCGTTGTCCCGAACAGGGCTGGCTCGAAGAAAAATATTGTGGTCGCAGAGCTTAAATATTGATGGATTTATGAACGCTCTTAAAATTATGACAGCCCTGAGCCACCGGCAACTTTATTGAATCTTATCTTGCGGCTGAATTTATTGGGCTCGGCACAAAGTTTGGGGGATCATTTTGTTTTCGGTATTAGGTACACATTTAGCGCCGTAAGCGTGTTATTTACAAGTTGACTTCCCACAAATCTTTAATCTTTATTTAATATATTTATTTAATATTAATTCTTTTATTTAAGAGGTTTAATCTATTGAATGTGAATAATTAAAGTTTTATCATGAGTAATTCTCACAATGGTAAATGCTTCTTTTTTAAAATATCACACGTCATTATTGTCTACGTCTTAGCTCTTTATCAAAAAATATATCTAAGATTTTTTAAAGAAATATTATGGAGGTATTAAGTATAAAAGTTTGAGTATTTTTATGTAACATAACATCCAAACGGCACTACTTAAGCAAATACTTGCATACATAATAATCAAGATTTGGAGCTCAAACTTCTGCCATTAACCCGCGAAAGTTTTGGCTGAAACGTAGCCATAAAAACTATTCTAGGTGAAACATCATTTGAGACAGTAGATATTTAAGAGTTCAGTAGGTATTATTTTATACTAGTAATTAAACCCGTCCCCGCTTTGCTGTGGAAAATACCATACTATCATCCCTCTGGAATTGTACCTACTATTTCCAAAATGACAGAAAAAAGCGCAGATCACAAATATCTAATTCCAATCAATAATAAAAAGGGATGATAAAATTTTTACTAACAATAAAAAGGGTTTCTACAATAAATAAATATATTTATATACACAAAATAATATAAAAATACACTAAGATACTATATTTCATATACGACGTGAATTAAACTACAGTTCACTTAATTTTGTTATTACAAATAATTGTTAAATAGGTGTGCTTCTATTGCACGGTATATGTTTTTTATGTCTTCATTTAAAACATTCCTTTATGTCTTTAAATATTATATTTTGATCGTAAATATGACTTAAGCCATTCTTTATAGTTGCCCAAATTCAGTCATTCTCAAAGTGCTCTTATGGGCGTTGGAAACTTTCAGGGGCGTTAGAAAGTAAAAAAAGTTTGAGGCATTTAAAGGGTGACCTAATAAAAAAGTAAAGTGTTATTGCAAGCTCTAAATACTAATTCATTATTTTATTAGCCTTTCGAAACGCACCCACACTCACTCAGACTGTAAATAAAAATTATTATACTCGTAGTTTTTATATTATTAAAATTGTCAATCGTATGGCACTACGTATACAATAATTTCCACTGTGACTTACTTAATTATCTTGTGTAGTTTGGGATCTATACTTGTTTTTGATTATAAGTATATTTTTTTCATTAAACATTATTAACTCTAATATTTATTTGAAAATTTGATATCAAAGGAGGCTTTAGAACATTCTTGCGGTTAAAATAAGTTTGGGAACCTGTGCCCTAACGTAATCGCTGTTTGAAACTAAAACGACATTCGCGCCATTGTATATTCAAACGTCTGACAAAGTTCAAAAGAAAATATTTTCTGAAAGAGTTCTCCAAAACTAAATCATTTGAAGCAAGAATATAAGTTGCCAGTAACAGACAGATGGCGCAAGTTGAGGTGCAAATAAAGTTTGAGTGGAAAAACTTATTCCTCTTCCGCGCATCCCTAGTCTGCCGCGAGTCTGTGCCCTCGGGATACCTTTAACAATTTGTAAGTTATTTATTGCTGCTAAGAAATATCATTAACCCCTTTAAAATTTACCTCTATACCAGTTTCGTTTGTTACGGGTAATACGTTTTCATTCGGATTGAAAGGAGATTAAACTTTTCGCTTTAAGAAATCTTTAGTCCAGAGTAAATAACTGGTATTACTTTTACTGGAAACGTTAATTACTATTCTACAAATACGTAACTAAAGTTCAACAACTTGTTATGAGCACGGCTAATATTGGTCAGTTTAATTATCTAAAGTCAACAAAATATTAGAGCTATTTATGGAACTCGAAAATAAAAGTACTGGAATAGTTAGAGTTTAAATTACGACAGCAACAAAACTAGAAACATATTTGTATTATAATCACTCATTTTTTAGGCATTTTTTGAATGTAAATAGTCTTAAACAATTTACATTCATCATATTTTACATCAAGTGATATCTATAATATTACTATTACTAATAATTATGCCTGAAAAACTCAGCAAAAAAGTCATAGAGAACTAAAAATTCATTCAATTAATTTACTAGACTGTCTTAGCTTAAATTTACCTAATACGACTAAAAATCTACGTTAGCCTTTCTTCAATTAACTGTCAACTTATAACTTAGTTAGGAACAATGAATTCTGCTGAGAAAATAGATTTAGTCGCGACCACATCTCTGATTAAGTTATATCTTTAACTTAACTTTTAAACGGTACTTGTTCACGAGTGGATAAAATATTTTAACTTTAAATAAATCAGATGAAAGTTAGTTTCACATCAGAGAGAGACGTCATTGTCATACCTATTATAGTATGATTTAATTTTGGTAAACAAATCTCATTATTATTGTCGTGATCATAAAATCTCAGCACAATCCTGAGACTGTTACAATACCAAAAAGAATTCAACAAAATAGCGTTCGATAAGGACCACTATAATTATCGATGAACGTATATAAAAATCGCCATGTACCTTTTATATTTAAGTTCCTTCAATTCCTCACAAGTCTCATCATCAGATATGAATTTTAATAAACATGGGACCAATTCGGAGTTCTGTGGGGTAGGCTTTAGTATCCTGCGCATCAGTATCTGGGTGATTTTAGCTTAAAGCGATACCTAGGTAGTGATGCCCCAAATCATAATCTAGTTGCTTTTTGAGAGAAAATGCGTCGTTTTTGAAAAAAAATAATTTTAATTTTTGAGGTTATTTTCAAAAAATGCAACACGAATTATGTCCTTATCCCACACCCTCCTCTCCCCCAACTCAACTCCCTCCCATTGCCGCAGGATATTAAAGAAATACCGATTTATGAAATACTTAAGAAATGCAACTGAAATAAATACAACTGAGAAACTCCTCGTTTTTTAAATCCGTAAAAAATTGTTTAATTATTATACATTTAGTTTTAAAAATTAGACAAATTAATGAAGTTTCATTTTGTTATGTTAAATTAAGCTACATTTGATGCATTCCTTATGACTGACATATTTAGAGAAGTTGTTAAATTACTAAAAGCTTTCCATCTTTCATAAATAATACCTACCGAGTATATTTGTTTGACTTCGATGTGCTTCGATAGATCAAAGGTAGTAGTATCTAGTACCTGTAAAAAAGAGAAAGACTATTAAAATTTATAAAATTTATTTACTATTATTATTTCTTCATGGGGTTCGCCTGGATAGCTACCACCCTCGAGCACATTACCATCATGTGGATCGTCAGCTCGTTTGCCGGCTATTTCCATAAACAATTTTTTGAATAATTAACCTTAGCTACTACTTACTTAACTGTATTTTATATTCGTAAAGTTCTTAATATTTTTGAAAGACCTTTTCAATGTTATTCCACACGTTGAAAAAAGTGTAAAAATGACATATTTTGTAAATTTGCAAGAACTTCAAACACTTGGTTTAAAACCGGTGGCCGAAAACCGTAGCATTAATACAATAAAAAAAAACATGACAGGTGTCAAGGGACACCCGGATGGAACGAAGTTCCTTTCGATTTAAGTATTGTTTTTTGAAGTGATTCAGAAAGTTTTACAGCGCCATCTCTGTAAAACTCTCTGAATCACTTCAAAAAAAGTGTCGTCATTCGTAAGAATCAAAAAGTGTCGTAATTTTCCGTCTAGCTCCCTTTCACAACGCGCGATAAGGAACTTCGTTCCAAAAAAACATTAGAAATTTCAACAGCCACCATTTCGCTAACATAATACCAAACCAATATTCCCTTAACGCAAATACTCTTGTTTCAGAACACAGACGTAATCATATTAAAATGGGAAGAGTCCATCGTGTGTGACAGACTGGAATCTCGGCTAAGTGATGGATGAGAAGGAAGATGTCGGCTTATTACGTACAGGAATCGGCGCCGTATAACTGACGTTTCATTATTTTACAAGACAAATGTTGACGTAGTGCTTCGGCTTGTGATGTACTCGTATAATAGCTGGTGTTGTGGTGTAGTAATGTCGTAATTTTTCTGTTTAAATATCAAGGTTTATGAGAAACTTGTTAGAGGCGATTACAATTTATATTTGTGAAAGAATTTTAATTTCAGTGTTGTTTATCTTTAATGGTCCTTATTGATTTTAAATACATTAAAATTCTGTTAGTTTTGTTTGTCTTTTTTTTTACAATATTTTTTCTATGAAATATCAGGGCCAACTGTATGTAATAATTATATTTAATATTAGTGCTTATTTAAACTTGTTATTGAGCTCAATTATTGATAAATTTACACAAGCTATTAGACTATGCGTTGAGTTTTTCTAAGATCAAATATAAACGAGACTTAGATCGCTCGTTTTATAAAAACAATTTCAGTGTTAAAAGATACGCCTATTACGGGCGGACGTGACGGCGTCGAGCAATATTTTTATTATATCGCTTACGAGTTTGCGGGTAGGTATATAAAACTAGTCACAAACAGTGAAAAATAGAATGATAAAACTGTAAGCGGGAGGACATTAAAAGTATCGGTGGAATATAAAAGTTTAGGCAAGTTTAGGTCGATGTGGCCGTAGCGGATAATGGTGCGTCACTCATCCGTTGCTGGATGCTACAGATTTACATTCACGTGATTTATGAGTTCTTTATAGAGGGGAAAAAATGTACAGGAAAATACAAGGCCGACACGTGACGTCTATCGCGGAGCCTTCGTGAAACTGCACAATTATAACCTCAACCCTCCTTAACCATTGAACTATGAACTCAATTCGGAAAAGAGTGCGTTGTTGTCATGGATTCTGTTATTTCTGTTATAAAGATCTTACCAAAAAGTCAATCATAATACTTTTCAGTGACTAAACGTAATTGTAAAACAGAAATAATTATTATTATAAAAAAGGTTTCTTATTACAGATGATAATGGTTAAGACCAGCTTATAATTTCATTGACTATATTGTAAAATAAAACATATCCCTCTGTGTTCTTGTGTATCTAAATGTTACCCTTTTGGTGACAAAAATCTTTTGACCCTATATTTTACAGCACCATTATGAAATGGATCAGCATAGTGGAATACGTTGGGATCTTCCAAACTGTCTGGAAGGACTCTGCAGAATTCTAATAGATTAGTTTAGGTTTTGTCTCAGCAGAAAGGCAGAATAATTTATCTTCGAGTAAAAAAAAATATAAAGACAACAATCTGTATCAATATACCCGAATAGACCAAGCAATAATCTATCCCTTAATATCAAAACAGTGGATAGAAACAGGGAAGTTAACAAACAACATTGTATCAACTATTCCCGGATTGTGAGCTGAGATAGCTGAAACCTTGGCACGGAGTAGACGCGATATGCTCTCGAACAAAATAGAAAAAGGATATTGAATAGGCAAGAAAATGCCGTAACTTAAGAAAATGTCACCCTCTATCACCCGTCTACGTGTTGCTTTGTGTTCAACCCCATCTTGATACTTGAGTTCAGGTTTCACTTCTATAACAAAATAATCTCTGCAACAATGAAGTCGAAGTGTCTGCTATCTTTTATTTTCAAATAGTTTTGGGTATGAACGTAGTGTGCAGTTTATAAGTTTTTGGTAGCTTAGGTTCAAAATGTTCACACAAAGATGGAATTTTTTTTTTGCTTATTATCATTTGTAGGATGCATTTTACGGTTTTACAAAAATAAGTTACGAAAAATATCTCTCCATGAGCAAAAGGCGAAGGAATTATTTTGGGTATTCCTCTTTTTACAAATTTAACTAATTTAGTCCCAATGTTAGTCATCCCCTACTGGTGGTTACCGGTGGTCCTAATGGTGGCTTATCCCCTTATACAAATAAAACCTTATTTTTTTAATAATGATGACGTATATTCTGTACCCTGTCTGTCTACAATCTAAGCTTTAGGACTCAAGAGGCTAGGAAAGGAAGAGCAAGAAAATAAATCTGAATAACACTAACATTGTTGTGTGCACTGTCGCATATTGTTTTCGTAATGTACAGTCACGAGCATAAATATATTACTATTGACACGTCAGCAATAATATCTGCCCAAGAATGCGTTCAATAATATCTGCTGCACGGACGCAACAAAAATATCTGATATTCATAGACAGCATATTAAAGTGACGACAAAATTATCTGATAAAAAAGTACATCAAATAATTGTGACAACCACCCAAAACAAAAATATGTGACGACATTAGTCACAAAATAATGTGATCACCCTCGGAGTGCAAATATATGTTTGCCGTCTAATTCTACGTTTCTGTAAGCATTTACATTGATTCCTCAATCGTAATTATGCATAAATATATGACGTTCAATAGTTGGCAAAAATATCTGACGTAAATCTTTTATTTTTATGCTTTTTACCCGACTGCGCGATGCAAAGCAGGGCAATGTGTTTATCAGTCTATGTATGTTCCTATGTGGCGTCGCGTTATAGAGACCAAACGGGTTGACCAATTTTGATGATTCTTACATCAATCGATTCGCCTTAACCTTGCGAGTGTCACTAAAGTCATGACAATAAACAGGGACAACCAGACACCATAATTATCTAAATGAAAAAAAAAAACAAAATTTTACGAACTACGTCAAGTGGGGTATCGTTAAATAGGTAATCAAAAATGATTTTTAGGTTCATTCATCATTTTTGATTTTAAGTGACAGTTTAGGATATACAGGGTGAATTTTTCAAGTGTGCAAGGATGGTCAAATCCGAAACTATAAGGAATATCGAAAAATGCTTAAAGGAGTCTCAAGACCGATTTTGATTAAAACTAAAACTACATTATTACATTTTTGAAAAATAAATATTCCAAGCCAGGAATCGAACCCATTGATTTTGAAAAAAACACACCCTGTATTATTACACCATTCGATAGTGTCATTGAAAAGGATAAAATTCTAGGAAGTAATGACATACGGCAAATTTAAGGAAAACGTTTAATTTCATTAAAATTCACATTTTTAGTACCTTATCCGTGGACCCGCGGTAATCCGGACCCTTTCTAATCCGGTGCATCCTGTAATCGAGTGGATAAAAGATAAAATACCCATTAAGATTGTAAGCATTTGCATTGATTCCTCAATCATAATTATTATGCATAAATATATATGACGTTCAATAATTGGTAAAAATATCTTAGTGGGTAGTTTCTTTTTTATCCACTCGCCGCGGTGTTACATTTGAGATTTTTGCTTGTGAATGTTTGGTGAACTGTTTTGACTACATTTATGAAGTTATTTATCATGGCTCGAGTGATTTGATTGAAATAATTACTTTTTAACAAAAAATTAAACCAACGAAAAGAAACTCAGAAGCGAAAAATCAAATAAACCATTTAGTATTATAAATTATGATCCTAAATAAACAGTAAATAAATAATTTTGAGACCATGCCAAACAGACAACATTAATTACATGGAGCGTAAAATAACGGCAACGGCATGCGATGCACACGGCAGCAGCAGCGCGGCGCACATCTTTTCACAGTTTGATTTTTCATCAAAATTATTTATTTACTATTAATTTAGGATCTTAATTTATAATATTAAATGGTTTATTTTAGTCAATTTTTTCGCTGGGTATATTTTTGTTAAAAAGTAATATTTTTTTTTAATTTTTAGTTGTTATAAAAAATTTTAATCTATATACATATATAAATCAATTGCTGTTCGTTTGTCTCGCTAAAACTCCGAAATGACTTGACTGATTTGGCTAATTTTGATCTTGAAATATTTGTAGAACTTCAGGGAATGTTTAAACGGTGAGAAACATAAATAATAAGTAATAGAATTACTGAAAACGACAATTTAATTTTCCAATACAAAATGTTCCTAGCTGTGAAACATTTGATGCGTTTTGTCAAATTGTCATTTGGTCGTCAAATATTTATAGGTGCGTTCAGAAATTTGTCTGTTTCATAGCTATAGTATAAGGTTCGATCTCTTTGAAAACTTAGGACCATAATTATTATATAACTTTCTAATGTAACCTTAGGAACATATCTTACTTTTTTATTTTATAACTGGCAGTTGAGGGAGAGGGACAGGGGAGGGAGAGGGGGGAGTTATTAGGTGGTCCAAAGTTTGCCGGGTCACCTAGTATTAATTATAAATATTGGGGGTAATTTCCAATATGTATCATGTGTACTGTATACAGTCAGTTACATATAAGTTATTACTTATAAGTAATGGGTGGTAGATTCAGTTACCACGTAAAAAAGTAGTAGATGAAATATCAATCATCCCCTATTGTTATACCTTTAGGGGTAAAATTTTGTTTCCAAATTTTAATTAGAATAACTTCAAGGTATACATACACGTATACCTTGAAGTTATGCGTAGCGTAGTTATGAGTAGCAGTGATAGCCTATTGGTTAGAACGTTGGTCTCCCGAACGCGGGGGCCCGGGTTCAAATCCTGGCACGCACCTCTAATTTTCAAATATTATGTGCGTATTACAAGTTAATTATCACTTGCTTCGGTGAAGGAAAACATCGTGAGGAAACCTGCACACCTGAGAGTTCTCCATAATGTTCTCAAAGGTATGTGAAGTCTACCAATCCGCACTTGGCCAGCGTGGTAGACTATGGCCTGTACCCCTCACATTGTGAGAGGAGACCCCGAGCCCAGCAGTGGGACAATTATGGGTTGTTGCTTTGCTTTTTTGCTATTATACATACACTACTGTAGGTATTTTTAAAAGTAGAAACAAATTATACGAGCTTTATGACGAAAAACAATATAATTTTTCTCCCTCATTTCAGGAATACGTAAGAAATTACTCAAAAATTTTCAAAATCATCTGTACTCAAGCAAAGTCAATGTACATAAAGGATAAAATAGTTAATTCGGATAATAAAATAAAAACCACCTGGGATATCATTAAAAATGAGACCGGCAACTCTAAATCTTGTGACTTTAGTTATGAAATAATGATTAATGGAAACACAATCACTTCTGATAAAGAAGTGGCAAGCGTTTTTGAAGAGTTCTTCCGCAACATTCCCGTTAAATTAACTAGTACACTATCCTCTTCTTCAACAGAAGCATTTTATCTATTAAGAGATAATGTTAAGGAATGCAATGTGGTATTTGACTTTAAGCACATTACAATCAGGGACATAATTAAAGTTTTCCAGTCTCTGAAAGTAAAAAGTACGGGTGATCTCTGGGGTATTTCAGTAAAAATAATTCGTCACATAATAGATATTATAGCTCCTTGTTTAGTTGTAGTTTTTAATAAATGCATAGATCTTGGTGTATTTCCAGATCTAATGAAATGCAGTAAAGTTATACCATTATTTAAAACAGGTGAAAAAACGGATATTAATAATTATAGGCCAATTTCTATATTACCAACACTCAGTAAGATCTTCGAAAAGATCATACTGAATCAAATGCTAACCCACTTCAACAATAATAATTTATTACATCCGGAGCAATACGGTTTTACTAAAGGTCGTAGTACAACAGATGCCGGAGCCAGGCTCTTAAAGCATATATATGAAGCATGGGAGGCGTCGCAAAATGCTATAGGTGTATTTTGTGATTTATCAAAGGCGTTTGATTGTGTTGAGCACGATACATTAATATCTAAACTTAGTCACTATGGCGTGAAAAACAAGGCCCTTAGCTTGCTCGCATCTTATTTAAGTAATAGGATACTAAAGGTTAATATAAACGATGAAAAGTCATCAGGGTCACCTACCGTGATGGGTGTTCCGCAAGGCTCGATCTTGGGCCCTTTTCTTTTCCTGGTGTATATAAATGACTTACCACATTATGTTAAAAACCATGCGAACATTGTGCTGTTTGCAGATGATACATCATTAATATTTAAGACTGATAGGAATAAAAATAATTTTGACGATGTTAATAGTGCTCTGTCGCATGTCTCACATTGGTTCACTATAAATAATTTACTTTTAAATGCAAAGAAAACCAAATGCTTAGAATTCGTGTTGCCAAATGTAAAAAAAGTAAATAAATCTCTTAAATTAAATAATGAAACATTAAATATAGAGGAATCCACGGTTTTTTTAGGGGTGACCTTGGACAGTAAACTGCAATGGGGCCCGCACATAGCATCTCTCACAACTAAACTTGCTAGGGCTGCTTATGCTGTTAGAAAAATAAGGCAGCTCACTGACGTCGACACTGCTCGGCTTGTTTATTTTGCATATTTCCATAGTGTTATGTCTTATGGCATTTTACTGTGGGGCAAAGCAGCCGGTATAGAACAAATTTTTGTATTACAGAAAAGAGCCATTAGAGCTATTTATAAACTAAAATCAAGGGAGTCCTTGCGTGTCAAATTTAAACAAATAGGTATACTTACAGTAGCTTCCCAATATATTTATAATAATTTAGTGTTTATACGGAATAACATAACTGCATATAAACAAAATTGTGATTTTTCAAATCGTCAAACAAGAAGGATGCATCAATTGGCTACCTCTTCGTACCGTCTTTCTAAAGTGCAACGTTCTTTTATGGGACTAGGTATAAAATTTTATAATAAAGTCCCAAAACAAATACATGACTTACCGGTGCAATCTTTTAAGAAACGTGTAAAGGCTCAGCTCTTAGGCAAGGGCTACTATAGCATAAATGAATATTTAAATGACAAGGATGCTTGGAAATGACTAGCTAGGCAACCAGTTCTGCACAGGTTAAAGAATACCTATTTTTGTAATAGATATAAGTTTTATTTTTAAAAGATGTGCTGAGGAGTTTCTTTACGGCTTTTCTTCTCCTCCATGACAAAGCACCTTTCCGAAAAGCTGGTAGATTAAAAAAAAAAATGACGTGCATAAGAGTATCAGTGATACCTACATGAATAAAGATTATTTCATTTCATTTCACTACCTATCCAATAAAAAAAGAATCGTCGAAATCGGATCTTCCAGTACAACATTATTGGGGTAACGGGTAAAAATTCCGTGGGTGAACAATCAATTATCCCCTATTTTCGTACCTTAGGGTAGGAATAAAATTTTTCAAAAAAAAAACAGCAACTTCAAGACATATCCTATCCATTAAAAAAAGAATCATCAGAATCGGACCACCCTGTGATTGCTGCGTCATTATACATTAAAAAAATATGTGTGTCAAATTGAGAACCTCCTTCTTTTTTTTCGTTGGTTAATAAAATAATCAAAAACAAACTGTTTTTTAATTACCTAAATAAATAATAGTTTAAAAAAACTAAAAAACACGCTTTTATAGAAAACCCAACTAAAAAAAATAGAAAATAAATTTGAATTAAGAATCGTGTAATTGTAATAAAAGCGTGAGGTGCATGGTCTCAATGAGTAGAAGGATTATCATTTTGATAATATATTAAAAAGCACCCCACGCTTTAATTAAACACCCACGCTTAATTCAAATTTATTGTCTATTTTTTTACTTGGATTTTCTATAAAAGCGTGTTTTTTAGTTTTTTTTAACTATTATTATTTTTTTTTTTTTGTTTGATTTCGTGAAATGAAATTTAGGTTTAAATATTGAATTGTCATCAGTCCTCGATAAGTCTACGAAGTTTGAAAGAAATCTGACCAGTTAAAGCTAATTAAAGCGTGTAATTAGGTTTTCCTTTCTTTCTTTCTTTCTTTTTTTCTTTAAATATTGAATTGTCATCGGTTCTCGATAAGTCTACGAAGTTTGAAGGAATCTGACCGTTTAAAGCTAATCAAAGCGTGTAATTAGGTTTTTCTTGCTTTCTTTCTTTCTTTTTTTCGTTAAGTATTGAATTGTCATCGGTCCTCGATAAGTCTACGAAGTTTGAAAGAAATCTGACCATTTAAAGCTAATTAAAGCATGTAGTTAGGTTTTTCTTTCTTTCTTTTTTTTCTTTAAATATTGAACCTTCATCGATCCTCGATAATTCTACGAAGTTTGAAAGAAATTTGACCGTTTGGTCAAAATCAAGTCCAAAGAGAAGTTACAAATAAACAGACAAACAAACATACAGGGGAAGCTAATATAAAGCGTGTAAAATAAAAAGCTATTGTACAGTACCATCTCTGTAAAACTCTGTGAATCACTTCAAAAAAAGTGTTGTCATTCGTAAAATCAAAAAGTGTCGAAATTTTCCGTCTAGCCCCCTTTCACAACGCGCGATAAGGAACTTCGTTCCAAAAGTATAAAAAATAAAAGATCGTCAGATATTTTTGCCAACTATTGAACGTCATATATTTATGCATAATTATGATTGAGGAATCAATGCAAATGCTTACAGAAATGTAGAATTAGTAAACGGCAAACATATATTTGCACTCTAAGAGTGATCACATTATTTTGTGACTATAAATGTCGTCACATATTTTTGCTTTGGGCGGTTGTCACAATTTTTTGATGCACTTTTTTATCAGATAATTTTGTCGTCACTTTAATATGCTGTCTATGAATATCAGATATTTTTGTTGCGTCCGTGCAGACAGATATTATTGAACGCATTCTTGGGCAGATATTATTGCTGACGTGTCCATAGTCATATATTTATGCTCGTGACTGTACGTACCCAAAATGGAGGATCTGTGCAAAAATGTAAAAAGGTCATCCTTTTATCTCACAATTTGCAATTTGAATACGCAGACAAATTAATCCAGCAAAAATAACCAAAAGAATACAAAGCGGCAACGCGCGAACAACGGTCCGCTCCGAAATATGCGACTGAGGATAACATTACAGACTATTCGGTGTACAGAGTATACAGAAACGTGTTGCTAACTCGACTTTGTCACATTTTTACGTTTTCACTACCGTGCATTTCGTTTTGCTACAAAAATATGTCGACTAAAACTAATAAAGTAACCTTCTTCAGACTCCCACTAACCAAACACTAGCGTGGACTGTCGCCAACGAACGAATTTACAGTCTTCTTGATATTCAAAGCGCGTCGTTCAATTCCAAAGGTAGCATTTGTTATTCCCTAACAAAAAATCACGCAATGCATTCAGACAAAAACAAGAAATCCCCAGTAACTAATTTTCGCTTCTAGTCTCCTGTGAATTACTGTGGACGTGTGGAAAATATCAGAGGCGGCGTCTTTGGGAGATAATAACCTGTCTTGTTTCCCGTTGTGTTCGTCAAGCGCTGTCTCTGTTCCATGTTCGGGTGTAGAAAGGGAAGGTGGAGGGTTGTTTTGTCACTAACGCGTCATTTGTACTGTTTGCGAGCCCGTTATTGAGCTTGTTTTTGGCAAACTGACTGTCGTATTGCTACGCCCTCCGCCTTCCAGCCGAAATGAAAGAGCCTTTCGGTTCAGGCCGGAGAATTGGTTGCCTTCATTACAATTAACGGTCTCTGTTTGCGCGTCTGGCGAAACACTGGTATTAAGAGTAATTAACCGGCTAATTGTGACGGCTACGACGGCAGACAAAATAATGAAAAGATTAAACAAAAGCTCACGTGCTACTTTTAAAATGTTTTATCTGTTACATTCTGTGTGTTTTTGTTTAAGGTAATTAGTAGCTAAATCTGCATAGCAGATCTTTTGAAATAATGTTTTAAATGTAATTTTGGGGTTCCATACATTTAATGAAAACGCTAAGCCGTGAATATTTTATTAGAGTTTATAATTTTAGACTAATAGAAAAATTAACCTGATACCAAAACATGAATATTGGTACACACGAATAAATTGATTGAATTGATATTATTAATAAATTTATAATACTTTCTTTTAAATGTAGAAAAAAATTAATATAAATAATATTTTTCTCAAATCAACCCTTTATTTCCATTATTTATTTATTTATTTATTTATTTGAACATCAACAAAACAACATAAAGAAGGATTGCATAAGAAGAAAGGTAATTGCCATTGTAATTAAAGATGTAGACTACATGCACAGATCATCAACTCTCTTAGATCCTACTCTTCCTAGGTCAGTCATACAGTCGTAACATATTGTCATCATGTCACATATTGAATACCTTATTAACTCACACACACACATACACACACAGTAAACAACCGTTCTTAGGATAAGTAAAATTACTATGTAAAATAGCTCTTAATAATTATCTAAGTTACTAACTGTGTAATCCATTTTTGGCCTTAGTATGTATATTTATAATTGTATCGACTGTTGCACCTGTAACGCTGTTGGATTGCCTAATAAACGATAAAATAAAATAAACTCAATCTATTACTTATTAATCAACAAATTACAAAAAGGAGAAATTAAAACCGCAATTATTTTCATTCAATCAAATTATCTGAAAGCGCATCACTAAACCCGAACGAATGACTCTGCGAACTCAAAATTCGGAATATGAAGGCTGAATAAATTAAATAAATAAGTAGAGTTCAATTATTTTGTAGCTCAATTTGCGATGAAAATGCGACGCACCCTCCGCCAGCCAAATGTATATTAATGTGCCATCCGAACCGCAGCAGTAATATTGTTTTCTTTTTATTCCCCACGACCTCGAAAGCTTTTAGTAGTGTCAACTATTACACTGCCTTTTTACGGTTTTAAGCTCTAAGATGCGTACTATAAAACGTGACGAAGGCATTAGTCGTTAGGTCTCATCCTCGAGCCTCATAATATTAGAATTAACATTCACGCAACCTACTCTCTTTACCGCACGTTATACTCTTAATTATTATACGATCCAATTACCCTGTTTTGTGCACTCATTCATAAAATAGTTCTTAAAATTTTAACGTTAAAAAATTGAAAACTTATCGTCTTTGTAAGTTTACATAATAGGTATCTTACTTATAATAAGCAAGAGTAACTCAAAATCTTCTCAAAAGTACTGAGATTGGATAATTAATAAAATGTTAATAAGAAAAGCGCGTGAACACGCGTAATGAGTCGACTGAAAACAAACCATGAGGTCATATACGATTGTTTCGTGATTAGAGTGACGTGTACGTACAGAAATGTAATAAGGTTAAAATCATTGTTTGTATACAAAGTATACTTCGTTTTTTCAGACGAGACTTATTTGGACTTAAAATTAGCACGACTTTTTATGGAAATATCAATAAAAAACGTGTCTGTGACTATACAATAAAAAAACGTGTGTGTGAGTCCACTAGTGAGAAGTAACTAATACTTCTTTGGCGTAACAAAACAAAAATAGCTAAAGATTTCATCCCGTAGATATGCCACAACTCTTGGTTTCTAAAAGGAATCAGTTATCAGCTAACTTCATCATGCCTTTTTAACCGACTTCAAAAAAGTAGGAGGTATTCCATTTGATTGTATTTTTTATGTTTATTAATTCAGAACTTTCGAGTGGGTGAACAGAGTTTGATGATTCGTTTTTTAATCGAAAGCTGATGCTTGTCATGTAGTCCCACTTAAATTTGAGCGAGATCTGACGAGCAGTTTTTGAGTTATCCCTTATTTTGAAGTCGTTAATTTTTTGTCAACAATTATTGGGTTTTACTCTTCATAATTTTGATTTTGCGTCAAAAGAAGTATTATTTCAAAAAAATCACAGAACAAAATAATATTTTTTGGCATATAATGAGTACTCATCTTTAAATTATTATCATTATGTGTCTGACTTATTTTTAATATACAAATAATGATAAAAAGAGGATATAAGTCGAATGACGATTGTCTGTCATCATGTCAGGAGCCTAAAATTCGGTGTCTTGGATTCTCTGCAGGAATAATCCTGAATTACAATTTAAAAAATCCCTGATAGTTTAATTTACACTAAACATATCTAAGAACACTCTCGATTGTGTCACCTTTCATAAAAGACAGACACACAAATACACAGATATAACACCTATCTATTTTCGTCAAAGGTTAAATCGAAGCATACTCTCAATTCAATAAAGATTCCAAGAAGTATAGTCGGCATATGAGTCTCCTAAATACCGAGAATATTTTACGCAATATTGCATTTTATACCTATAAATAAAACTTATATTCACTCGTAACAAAATCGGTTTGAATCAGCAAAGTTTGTTTCGAAATAGGTCACGAAAATACAAGAACGTTTACAATAAGAGTAGTTTACAATAAGTGTAGTTTTAGTTTTAAACTACAATCTCCTTTGTGTTTAAGCGACGCGAATTGAAAAGTGTAGGAAAATTTTCGCAAATGTAAGTTAACGTGTTTGATAAAATGTATGTAGGTTCGATAGTTTCCGATCATGATATAGCATGAGAAAAACTATTGTTGATAAGTCTTTAATAAATGAGTTCACTATACAAAGTTCTTGATCATGATAGGTTTAATAAAATCAAAATTTTAAAAGAGCACAGTTCGTATTTGTTCCTTATTAAACTTCTTAAACTAAATTTGAAATTGGTTTTGTATGTGATAACAATAATTTGCGTATTGATGCGGCTTTACCGTATTGGGGCGGCTTAGAATACTAACCCCAACGATGCCGGATAGGTATCGTAAGAGGCAACTATATCCGGCCCGCTGGTAGTCGGGCCCCTCGGATTATATTTCTTCCCTTATATTCTTAAAATTATTATTATTTCTCAATTGGGTTCGCCTGGATAGCTACGACTCGTCGTGTTCCGGCTGGGGGCTTAAGAGCCGGTTCTTTCTTTATTTTTCTTCTCGCTTTCTTGGCCGACAACGTATCAGTAATGCCTTGGGTGTTGCTGATGTCCATGGGCGACGACAGCCACTTACCATCAAATGGATCGTTAGCTCGTTTGCCGGCTATTTCCCTAAAAAGAAGTAAATACGTATGTCTAAAATATTGTCCCAGTCGATCTATTAATTTTAAAATGTAAAACAAATATAGTATGGTTTTCTGAAAGCAAATGTTAAATTGTTTATTTAAACCTTCCTTAGTGGCTCTCCAACATTGCGATTCAAACATGTAAAAAACATTTTACCATCCATCCAATAAGCAGAATGGTAGATAATCCGGGTAAAGAAACCTTAACACCGCGCATAAGTTTCGGAATTTAACCGGGTCTGATCTTCCATGTGACGTCATTTATCCTTTGTTTATCAAGGTGCATCACGATGAGGGAATGCCCTGGAGATATGGATGGATGGAGCTTCAAAAATGTAGTGGCGATAGGAAAACAGCAACAGATTCCTTTACATCTCAATATCTGTAATGTGATCGCTCTTTTACCGACATTTTAACGGTATGAGGGAATAAAATGCTAAATCTATTATTATCACTTCACTTACTTATAATTTATTCACTCTCACAAGTGAAAAAGACTTCTTTACTAGCTACGTAAGCTATAAATCCACTGAAAATCCATTAAAGTGCTGACAAAGTAAGCGAGCAAGGTAAATGCAACGCGAGCTTCAACCTTTGAAAACATGCATTGTAGGCACCGATACTTTATATTGAGATCTAATGAAACGGGAGATGCTTATCTCGTAGCTTCCAATGATGCTCTTTTAGTAGTCTGTGAATTTTAAACTTAATGCTGTCGGTATAAGAGTGTATTTACATAACTCGTTACTATCGCGTAGCTTTTTGCATCTCTACTGCGTTTGGATTTCTTTGTAAATGGTGAAGTCAAGTCATAGCAGACTTGGGTTAGGTCTTGGGTACAAATGTTGTGCAATGGATCAGAGATTTTCGAAATTGTGTTAAAATTATAAATATAACCCGAATGAATGAGCTTTGCTCGGTTTAGTGTTGTTTAACAACACCATCTACTGAAGTAGCTTTAGTGTTGCTACTCGCCAATAGATGTCAGGAAGAGTCTAGTCTACAGTAGCAGTTTTTCATTGCCTGAAAACATGGATAAAACGACATTGTAGATCAAACCTTCACAAATCCATGCTTGACAATCAGTAGAGTACTCTCTAGTCTCGGCCTAATTACGAGGAGGAATCCTTATAATGCAGTGGTCCACACTTTACACTGATAAATGAAAGCCGTTTAAGATTATAATGTATAAGGTTTTTAATGTTATTTTGTTATTAGTATCAATTCTACTTGCAATAATGCTCAGGAAGATCCATGCAGATACATAGTACTGTACGATTTTGTGGCTAACCATCGTAGAGTTAACTTAGCCTAATTATGCTCTGTTTCACTGTGTTATGTATGATGTTATGTTGGATAATATATATATGTGACAGCCAACTAGCTTAATTGGCCGTTCAATCAGCAACCTGAATGATATTCAGCCGTAGGGTGTTCTGGTTATTTAAATGCTTAGGCCTTTCGTATGATAGGGTGACTGAATGACGATATGATAGGGTGACTGACGGTTATGGTTGTCTGGTTCGCGGGGTTCCGTCGACATATATGGCGAAGCCCCCGCCATGAAAAAAGAACTGAACTCAAATTGAAAGAAGGATAGATTAGGTGAAACTAAATTTAAATGAAGAGACTAGGCAAGTAGTTAAACATTATCGATTCAAGTCATTGGCCTAGCTGTTTGATCAAATGGCTGAATATCATCCAGGCCGCAAGTTGAACGGCGCTGTTTAGTAAAGAGTAAAGAGGCTGTTGACTGAACGGCTTAAAGCTATTTGGCTGCGTCATAGACATCTTTTTGTTATATGTGATTTTCCAATATAATTAATATATTAATAAGACGAAATTTACACATTCTTTTTTTCTTTAAATTCAATTACAAAATAGGTAAGGCACGTTATTTTTTGATATTTTAGTATAGTTACATAATAAAAATAACTATTTATATATTTTTTTCAATATGTATGAAGTAAAGGTCCGTTTATTAATCTTTTGTGTATGTTTGTGTCTTTTTCTTGAATAGTCGAATTCCTAAAATCAATATCACTTTCGATGTATTGAGTACAGCGATATTTACAATGTAAGACTCTCTATCTCAGTTTCTATTCATCGGCCTGCACTGCTGATACTGACATACCTTTACTTTGGTTAATTGGCGCCTCTAAGCCCTTTGAATACAGCAGAACTCCACTGCCATTCTACCTAATTAGGGAGCGTCTAGTACTGAAATTCCTGATGCGTCTTTAATTTTGAAAGACTTTAAACTCTGAATATTTGATAAATGTTTGTTTTTTTCTGATGCCATCTCATCACTTCTTGTTGCTAACGTAGAATTTATGTTTCGAATAAGATTATATTTATTTAAGTATCTTAATTTGAGAATACTGGATATTTTTTAAACGCTCTTAAAAATTTTCAATCCATCCGGCGTCCGGCGATGAATTCCGTAAGAATTTTATTACTTTGACGTCCCCCGCTGGCCCGAGCCCTTGGTTCTCTTTCAAGAGGATTAACTTGTAATCCCACAGGAGTACCAATATCATTCATTAGAATGCTATTTCCAGCTTTATTCTGGCTGACACAATGTTTAGCTGGCCTTTGAAATGATTTTAAATGACTTTTTTAGAGATTCACGTGAATAATAACGGCTACGAATGAGCTGCTATTATTCATCCTGTGTTATTGACTGCCTGGTAGGTATTTGCACGTCCAATGAGAAAGAGTGTTTACCAGTTATGTTTATAATGTTTGGCTTAATATGTATAATGATGGCTTATCCAAGGTTGACGGCATGGCACCACTTCTTGCCATCAGTATCGTTTGTTCGTCTGTCTGCTATTTATATAAAAATGTTCTTCCATATTGAACAGGATGGATCATTCGAAATAGCCCTTCTTTCTTCATTAGCAGATTGCACTACTGAATTATTTGAAAATCATAGTGTCATTCACAAATTAAAATGATTTCATTAAGGCGAAGAACTAAATAGTTACTGCATATTATAGTGACCTTAATAGGAATTGTTTCAAAAGCAAATCATACTCCATCAAGGTTACGGTTGAAATTTCAGTTTCATTGATTGTTACATTTACTAATCAATTATTAAGCCGCTCACAAGCAATAACTATTACCTACATGGGAAGTACAATAATCAAAATCTACATGAATTAACATTCTCCATCGATTTAATGATAATGTTCGTTAAACTGACATGTTTACATAATTATTACTTAGTTAATCTTGACGTCACAATAATGTAACCACGCAGGTATAATGTTTATCAGCCGGTACAATAGCGACTTTTAATTGTTATCTTTGTTTTTGTAAATATAAAGTCAACGTAATAAAACCGTCGTAGTTTAATGTTGAATAGATGAATTTATTCACTTCAATTATTTTAGTAAGCTAGTAATTTGCACAAAAATGAAAATAATAAATAAAATAAACGGTCCCTCGCTTTAAGGGCAGGGCCACCTTAAATTAGTTGCGTGACAAGCTGCAACCACATATTTCCTTACGATTATTAATGTTATTTAGATGATTATGCGGTAAACGCTTTACCCTAGGTACATCCTTAACCGCATCTACATAGGCTACTTAGTATGTTGTGTATAGTACAAAGTACAAACATATTAATGAGTCCACGACACCTAACCATCAGCTGCTACATAGCTACGCTGAGTATAGGGCCAAAGGGGAGGCGTGGGGCATTAAATCTAGATTACCGTATGTCGTTTGCGCTGCGCTGGATAATCAACGGGACTATATTAAAGCTGTCAGCCGTGGGACGCGTGACAGCACCGCGTAACGTCACTGACGTGCGCCGCGCGTACAAATCAAACGGGGCTAGACAGTTACGAATTTATGGGACTTATAAAGGCATTTGGTAATATCAGAGAGTATATTGGTACGGATTTGTCGAGAGATTGATTTAAATTGATTTAAATGACGGGAAAACTGTTGGTAGTAATATGAAGTGTTAACAAGAGTTATAGTACAGGATCCGAATTAGAGGCGTTTCTGCACCCAGCTGCTTACTGGATAAAAATTGTTTATATTTTTTATCAGATATTTTCAAGGTATCATATTTTCACAAGGCATTATATTATCACAACATTCGTTCTGTCTTTCATTAGTCAGATGCATCGTGCGAAGCTGCTATTCTATCGCACTGTATAGTACATAATTATAAGATCTCTCTGTCGTACAACTTTATTTGCTCCAATTTTTAACTTACAAAACCTGACTGCCGTGATTCAAGAACGATTTTTTGCAAGCAATATACCACCGAATTCACAATAAAATTATCTTTTTTTTGGTATATTATTAATTAAGCAAGCAGATAAGTATGTGCAAACTACTAGTTCGACTTACCTGTTTATACCTGGAAACCCAATAGTAGTGAACAGAAAAAGTAAGCATCTCAACGTTTCCATAAATTCTTTAGTATTTATATTTTGATTAGTATTTGATTTTTTGGTAAACAAATGAGCGAAGTAATAAATAATATGACGACTCTATTTTAAATAAATGATAACCTTGAACATATTTTTTAGGAAACTCATACGCGATACTTTTCTTTGTATATGATATTTGGTAAAAAAATATTTATCCGGTAAGCAGATGGATACAGAAACGCCCCTAACTCGGATCTTACACTATTATAGTCGCGGTATCAGATCAGAGATGAAATACGCAAAAAAATTTGAGATTCATTTTGCATAGAGTAGAAGAACGAACTCTTGCATGCTACGCAATGCATTTCCACGTTTAGCACACGGGTATAATGTCATAGAATAGACATCTCGAACACAATATGTGTCCCGCCGGAAGGTTCTATTTTCAAAATTGAGCCTTCATTCTCCTTTTAAAATCGAACGAATCCATTGAAAATTGAAGCCCATTGGCGCCAATTCATTGGGACATACACAGTGTTCGCGGTGTCAGTTCTATACGCTAGTAAATACCCGGAAAACGCAGTCAAAGCCACGGTCAGAGCGCTAGTCTATAGAAAGAAATAAAATTGGAGTGTCTGTTTGTAATATTAAAATAACCGCTTTTTACTAAGTTAATTTGGATGTATACACGGTACATATACCAAAACAACATTTTTCACAATTTTTGTCGGTCCGTCTGTCTGTTTGTTCCGGCTAATCTCTGAAATGGCTGGACCGATTTTGACAGGCCTTTCACTGGCAGATAGCTGATATAACAAGGAGTAACTTAGGCTACTTTTATTTTAGAAAAAAAAAAATTTAAAAAAATAACGCGATACGAAGTTCGCTGGGTAGGTAGTATATAATACATACAATACAATACAATACAATACAAATTATCTTTATTGTACACATAAAATTACAAATGACAAATAGTTACATAGTGACAAATAGTGACATATAATATTATGATGAAATTAAATTTACTGTAATCACTATATCGAAAAGATACTTAATATAATCCGATGACTCTTAAGTAATAAATTGAAAAAGTAGACACAATTTTCCTTTGTGCTGTTTAATCCGAATCGAACGGTCGAATTAAGCAACCACCATAAAATATGATTAGTGGTTATGCGGGGGCGTGAATGGTCGGCGCCGGCGACGCCTCGTGCAAATATTGCCAGCCTACCCAAACACGCTCGCCGCAGGGAAAAACGGACGATTTACAAATATTGTTTGAGCAAATCTTCATGAATATCGGCCTAAATAAGTTTGGGACGTGCACTGTCAATCAATAAAGTTCAGACTAGATTGAAACGTCTTTACAAACCCCTACTTTAGAATTTAATTATCGAACTGTATTAACTACATAAATTACATTGATTTTCGTTTTCCTGTTCACTACGTATAATTTAGAAAGAAAGAAAGAAAATATTTACGATATTTTACTAAGCACTGCAACAAGTTATAAAATTTACACTAAATAAACCATTTACAAAATATTATAAGTTACAAAATCGACAAACCTGCTGCAGCACTGCTCAACAAAAAAGGTACGCACTCAGCATATGCCGCGGGTAACCACGGCTACTGATTTTCAGTACGACCTTTATTATGTCACATTTACTATTTATTCAGTTACAATTTTTTTTATTTACAGTATTATTTACTTTTTCACATCACATTTTGTATCGGACAGACTAGACGATATGATAGAATTTATCATTTGTTATAATCATGCGTCACGCGTGTACAGATTTATTATACATGTATGTGGTATTACATAATATTTATCTGTGCGTTTGTTCCAGATAATCTCAGAAACGGCTTAACTGATTTGGATGCGGAATTCAATGATGTAGTGTAGAGTTAACCCCTGTTATATTTCAGTAATTAAGTACACGAATAAACAATCTACGTGAATATAAATAATACCGTCCGTACATTTTTTAAGTGTGTGCTGTCTGTATATTAAGATTAGTTTAGTGAAGTGATCTAGAATAGTTACTAAGTAGTGATTACATAAAAGTAACATTTAATGAAAGAAAATAGAATAAAACGGATAAGAATAGCACCGTTCAATGCGAAAACGTAGCTAAAAGTCCTTCCAAATCCCGCAAAAGATCATTTAGCAACGAAACAAAGCCCATTTAAAAGACCACAGCGTTATAATTAAGTACGTCACGATGACGCTGCCGGGGCATGGCGGAGACCGAACAATATGTTTTCATTCAGATGAAAACAACGAACGATTTTTACAAGCGGCGCGATTTCGCTCGCGCCTGCATTAATTGGATGCACCGAACACGAGCTTGTTGGATGAAAATATTTACGTTCTCCACAAAATATATTGGGATATTTCCAGGTGAATGAGCACTCTATTATCTACGTGGGCCGTGAATTGGGGATATGATGCGAAAACCGATCGCTCCCGTGATAAACAGCTGGCGCGGCTTGTAATCCGAGGCTTGAGTCTATTGGTGGATGAGGCGAGATAATTAAGCCATATAAGCCCTGCTTAATATCTCTCCCTGGATTTTAATGTTATCGTAAGCTGCTACAAATTAATATTGTTGACTAGTGTTTATTATACCTACTTTATGATTACGAAGGTTATTGCTAAAGCACTTAAGTTTGTGATTATGACTTTAAGTGATTATGAGTGTAAGCAGGGTTTCCTGCTGTATGTATGAACATATTACGTAACAAATCACTATTTTCAACGAAAGCGACTGAAAAAGCATGAATTATTATGAAAGGATATGAAATCCATGTATTGCAATCAATATTACGCTATTGCCATACATCATGATTATTACCATAATCCAATTCTGAACTGAGTAAGTATCGTCTCAGATCGGTCTCTTCTCACAATGAGAGATTTGTCTGATGCCTGATCGCGGGCCAACAACTGATTGGGAATTTCATGCCCTTTGAAAATGTAATAGAGAAGATTTTTTTTATTCCTGTTAAAGAATAATGCAGAAGAAGTTACGTTATAACTACTAGGTATATACCAAGTTTACTAACTTAAGCTAAGTCCGGCAGTTGACCTTCAAAGGATGGATGGATGAGTAAGCTAAGAACCTAAGTCTTATCTGTCATATATTTTAGCTTACAGCCTTCGTCGTGAATGTGGCCATCATGGACAAATAATATAATCTTTCAAACCCAACTGGCAATTCCAAAGATAAGCACTTACAAAAAATAAAAAAAAAACTCTTCAACTTCATAACGTTACTAGAAAAGATTAATAAACAATTTGACGTTGTGAATTACAATCAAATATCGTCTCCAGAGTCTCAGGAGTCACTAGTTCATAAAATATGCTAAGAAAGTGAAGAAATGAGCAAGTTAACATCAGAATTGGCACGAAAGATGGACAGGGGTGCAAAATTGAGGAGCTCCTGGCTGCAACACTAATTAATCTCCGCGTTAATTAGTGAACATAGCGTAAATCAAGCACCCGGCGCATCTTGTGCTTTAACTGTTGAACGTAGCTCATGTTATGAACTAAATTATATATCGTTTACTTTGCTTATCAATCCCGAAATTGCAATAATGTTGTCACTGCGTCTATCTTCAGCTAATTGCAAGTCTAAGGAGTCCTCCTAATCCTCCTTAGTAAATATCTATGACTAGCTGACCCGGCTAACTTCATATCACCTAGCAATCAATGAATGTACTTTGTTGTTACTTTTAACTTTTATAATTTTGGTAAGTTTAACAAATCAGAGACCATTAAATTCTCTCTCCTTCTCCCTCTCCCTCTCAATCTCCCTCTCCCTCTTCATCTCCCTCTCCCTCTTCATCTCCCTCTCCCTCTCCCTTTCCCGCTCCTGCTTCCGCTCCCTCTCCCTCTTTCTTCCCCATTTATAACTTGATTCCAAGAAATACACGTAATCACACACACATTAACTTCACCACAAAAGGCATTGAATACACTACATACGTTTAAACATATGTTGTGAATTACTGAATTTTGGGATATGGAATCCGAGCTCGTCTCTAGGAGATTCCATATGGACATGCGAGACACACGGACGTTTGGATAGTATATATTTTAACGGGTGCAATATTATACAAAACAGTTGCTTTTCCGGAGAGTGCAAAATAGTAAAAAAATGCTTCCATCTTGTTATTTTTAAACCAAATTTGTTGAAATTTTCACCAGCATTTTATTATTAAATAACGCATCCATAATTATGTATATTTAATTTTCACTAATTATGTTTACTTTACGATGTATTGCAGTTATCTGCATATACTTTTTACTCTAAAATGTGGCAAATGTATTAATTATTTTTATGGAAATTTAATAATACAGATTAAGGGAAAAATTGTTCAAAACTTTCAGTAAGTACTAAAAACAAGTCATATACATAAAATTTAATTCTTGCCTACAGGAATGACAGTTATGAGTAAATAATACACTTATGTAAAATTAGCTTTTATATCTCTTTTATATTTTGTTATCTTTTTTAAGGAAGCAACCGACGATCGAGCTGACGATCAATCTAATAAGTGGCTATCATTGGCCGGACAAGAAAGAGAGAAAAAGAAAGAAAGAAACAACTGTCTCTCAAGCCCCTCACCGGAACACGATGAGTCGTTTGGTAGCTGACTCAAACAAGAGGGTGGTAGCTAGCAGGCTACACGGAAAAATTATAAGTCAAGAATAATATTAATGAATTTATAATAATATTGCTAGTATTATCCTTATGTGAAGCCTTACCTCACCTTAAAACAATCAATAAACCAATCCACCTATTAGTGAAAAATGTATGAAAATCCGTTCAGTAAGTAGTTTCTAAAATCTTGCATTTCAGGAATAAAATTGACGCCGCCGAGGACTTATTTTTATAATAAGTAGTGATACAAGCATCCGTGTGTCCTACGCTACTTGTGCCTCACCTACCAAAACTATGTTTATTACAACAGATCCGCGAAGTTTTCGCACGGCAATGAGAATTTGGGCAAATAATAATAACAACGAATATTCGCTATTCAAATGTAATTTGAGAGAAACGTAGAAATGTCTCTACAACGTTAGTTTATTGGAGTTTAATATTTATGTTCTGTTACAGCTTATGTTTGTTAATCCAAAGTTATGTGTAATGTATATTTGGGGTAACCATTGTGAATTTGGAAAGAACATGATTTGTATTAAGGGTAAGGTTTTTAATATTTTAAATATACCTCTATATTTAAAACATTCTTAGTGATTTTGTATAAGTGGGATACCAACCACTAACAGTATAAAGAAAAAAAGAAAAAAGTAAATAAAGTTTAACAGTTTGTAGATTTGATTGTAGATATAGAATTAAATAAATTGTAACTTTACGGTATGTATAATGTAAAAAAATTTGAAAAAGCTATCATAAAATTGTAGAAAAAAGTATCATAAAACCCACATCAAGGTATGGAATGAGAATAAAACGTAAGCCTCATGTTCAATGACTCCTTTATCTAATATCAATCACTAAACCATCTGCGCGTTGTTTAAATCCCACAGAAACTCCTAGTTCAATACATAGTCCCTTAAGTGCAAAAAGGAATTTAACTAAAGAAGGTTATAATTTTGTAGTATTATTATGCCCCAAAGAATTTGAGTAGTCTTTACAGTTACAGTAGTTCGAGCAAAAGATCTTTAATTCAGTACAATGTGGAACAAACTCGTATAATATTAGTACCAACCCGAGCATTATCCTTACTACCAATGTTTAGGAAATATTTAGTGCGACACACGTACCTACTCTTCATTTTTCCTAAATCGGTTTTGTCACTATAATCGTTGTATATAACATTAGATTCGGAAAAAAAGCTTTCCAATCACAGTTTAGTACAGGCATGCGTACGCAATACCTACATATTTATGCAAATAGGATAGTGTCCCTAACAAATTCTTATTTGGGTATTATGTAAGTATATTGTATTTTTTGTCACGATTCTATGTAAAAAGACAACTGTATTACTTTTTCTTATAATACAGTCAATATTGTAATGAAACGTCTTGATTGTGTATGTCCTGTCTTGGTCTTGAAATCTTAGAATTTCGAAAAGGTGTTTCGTTAGTTTCACAGACAAACAAAAAAGTATAGTATGCTTCAGAAGGAGTGATGATGACAGCCCTTATATAAAAAAATGTTGTACGATAAATAATGTGTCATTGTTTTATTTTCCTTACTTTAGACGACGCTTGAAAAACTGTTCTTAGTTATAAAATTCTATAACGACATATTTTATATTATGCCTTTCTCCAGCACTCTTTGACGTCGTTACTAAAGCATTGTATTAAAAATTGCGGTTTTGTGTAACTCTCGTATTTTATGTTTCTTTGGATAAAATGATTTAAATAATATAGACTACATAGCATACCCGTATTGTACTTAGTTAAAATCAATATTATTCGGTATTAAAGTCCTAATTTTGGCAGCTAAACGATTGGAGCTGTCTACTTACAAGAAAGAAAGAAAGAAACAAAGAAAGAAAGAAAGAAAGAAATGATTTATTTTGCAAATCATTATGCAACAGGTTTTGCAACTTTTGGCAATTGTCATTTAAAACAGCAATAATGTAAGTTTACAGTTATGTAGACATAATCTGTTGCAGCACTGCTCTATAAAAAAGGTACGCACTCAGCATCATGCCGCGGTGAACCACAGCTACTGATTTTCAGTGCGACCTTTTTTGTATCGCTACTCGGTCGAGTAACGCAGTTCGCCAAAATAACAACTACAAATACATTAATAAATACAACTCTGTCTAAGTAGATAGAGTTCCGTAGTTGCAAGTACAACTATGGAACCCTATGCATACTTACACTAACGACATAACACTAGAACCGCCGTAGACTGCGACCCCCCTTAAACCGCCGCCGTGCCAAATTTGTCCCGTTTTATTTATTGCAACATTCCTTAGTTTAATGCATGAAAATTATTATTAAAAATATTTGTTATTTACTTTAATTGTTCATTTATTCATTTAAATCAAATTCTTATCCCTCATGAAACAAAAAAATTACAATTTATGATTTAATAGCTAGACATTTTGGTTTCATAAAATAAAATCATCAATTTGCATACCTAGTCATTTTAACCATAATAAAATATGAAATTATATAAATTATTTATTATTATTTGAAAAAATGTCCTCGGACGGCGACCATGTCTCGAAAAACGGAGTATAGGATGCCGCAGACCAGGTGGACTGATGACCTGAAGAAGACAGCGAGCATCCGCTGGATTCAGAAGCCTCAGGACCGGCTAGAGTGGCGCAAGTTAGGGGAGATCTATGTCCAGCAGTGGACCTCCAAGGGCTGATGGATGGATGGATGGATGAACGATTCAATGCGGGGGTTTCAATACTTTAGATAATCCTCTACCTGAAGACGACCGGCCGCAACGCCCTCGAACACCTCGAGCTCGTCCTCGTTTTTGAACCCGCCCTCGATCTTGTGCCTCATTCATGGTGCTCATAAAACTTGTAACTTTTGAAATATGTACTCGTAAAATTAACATAATTACAAAAATAAATAAATAAAAAAGCTTGAGGCTTGCTCTTTGAATTACATTTTTAGATTCGTCAGAAGAAGAACCACAATTGGTTTCCAATACATAATCATCCTCAGAGTATTCTAAAGGTTCGCCGTCTGATCCATCCTCCAAAATTTCATTCAAACAAGACATAATTTCGTGTGGTTTCAGTGTTTTACGACGTTGACTATACATTATATAATAGACGTAAAACTGTCCCTAAGAAAAATAATAACGTGCACGCCTTACGCAGAGCGATGGCCAACAGACTGCCACTGACTGCTAGTCAAGTGCTTACGAGCTCACATCTCACCCCTCCACCCCCGCAAATCCCCGAAACAATCACTATATACATCGAATTATTATTTCAAATACTGATGAGACAAAAATGACCCAGCGGCGGTTCTAGGTAAATCGTTTTATTTTTCATTAAATATACTTGCTATATATTTGATAACATTAAAAAATGTTAAAATTCAATAAATTAGTAAAAGTCAAAAAGTTTCAGGTATATGATTAAAAATACAAAAAAGTTAGAGACGATCAAACTTGCAGAGGGGACAAAATTGGGACGGCGGCGGTTCTAGTGTTAACATGCACTTGGCCGGTTTTTAATGAACTATTGTTCAGTATGAAATACGCATTAGCTAATTTGCAACAAAATTATATAAACAGACTTTCATTAGTTACTCTCAGTCTGCACTCAAAACTATTTCGCAATATTTGAGCAACAGAACACAAGCAGAACTGGAGTAGTGTAAGAAGTTTAAATTAAATCAAAGTTTTTGTCACAACACACACGTTTCAGTACTCGTCAGTTTACTAATGAACTGTATCTTAGATTTAAATTTACGCAGAGCATAATCTATTATTACCAGTGAGAATTGTATCCATCTTTGTGTCTAATGCCATTATTACGACGTGACCACGTGTTAATCATTTTAAATCATTTTAACCACGTGTCAATCATTTTATAATCCACTCAATATATTATACTGGTAAGGTCAAAAACGCATTCAAACACTTTATGAAATCCGCACAACGTCAAAAACGCACAATGTCTAACACGCTAAATGTCAAATACGCTCAATGTCAAATAAGCAGATAAGACACCGCGGCACCGCCTTGTATTTGACTGAGGAAGAAAACTACCGTGCTGGGTTACGTAATTCCTGTATTTACAAGCTACCACTCCCATCCACGTCAAAAACCATGCTGTTTTTGTTTTTCTGTCTGGAAGTTACTGGCAGAAAACAACATGGTTTTTAACGTGGATGGGCGTAGTAGCTTATAAATACAGGAATTATGTAATCCAGCACGGTATTTTTCTTCCTCAGTCAAATACAAGGCGGTGTTTTATGTACCTTATTTATTGATCTGTCGCTGTCTGTATGTGACGCTCAATGTCAAACACGCATTTGGTCAACGCTCTAATTATATTTAGTATTTTTTTTATTAATTTTTATTAATTTAAAAATAGCCCCTGATGCTAGGGTTGACCTCACATTATGAATTCATGACTTGTATGAATGCTCGACTTAAAAAAATCGTGAGTTTAAGTCACATACATTTCTCTACTTCAGCATAAACTCAATGACTTCAACTGAAACTACACAATCTTTTAAGCAAATAACGAGGATTTACAGAACCAAATTAATTATTTACTTTACACTTAACAGTTTTTTCAATTCTTTAAAGATGTATTCATTTGAATTTTCAAAGTTACCAGTTACGTTTGCTATTCAATGTGCTTGTTGGAAACAGAAAGCTTCATCCGATTTCCATTAGGATTCTCTACGAGTCCGCACTAAAAACTGTTTCGCAATCTTTAACTAACAACGACACAAGGAGCGTTCCCCGAGTGTAGTGTAAGAAGTTTAAATTAAATCTAAGTTTTTGAGAAAACGTTTGTGTTTCCATGTTTATTTCACGGATTACTAATTAACATGTTTTGTTTCCTCAAGTTTGATGTAAATCTGTGTTTTGGATGTTCCTTTGGCTCTTACCTTTTTTGAAGTGAAAACTTCTTTAACATCGATGTGATTTGAAAATCGATGAAACAAAAAAGCGACAGTAAAAAGAGACAGACACATAAATTCATAAGATTTAACGTGGGAGAAAATGAGACAATAAGCATTATACAGTGTTTCGAATGTTCGTGGTTCTCTTTGTGTTACTTTAAAAAGTGCTAAGTTGTATTCATAGATGGCGTGAGGAACAATATAGAAGATTCGTTTTATTGCTGGATAAATCGCGCTAGCTGCTCATTTTACTCTTCATATTGTATTATGTTAAGAGATGGCGTTAGTTACCACTGTTTTTTTTGCATCACTGTGATCATTACCAAAAATCTACAATTATCATCGTCCTGAAATTTTACATTTGTTTCAATATCTTGAAACCAAAATTTTTGAAGGTTTCACTTCTACCACGTGTGATTTGTACATATTTTTTTTTAGTTTACTACTGAGCTCGATTTTAACTTTCAGCTTTGTACATTGCACCAGAAATTGTTTTGAATTAAATAATGATATTTAATACATAAAAAAACTTTAACTTATACACGTTCAAAATATTCAAAATGACGCAGTAACTATTTTATCATTAAAATACTATTTAATTTAAATTGATTAATCAAATCCAAAACATTAGAAGTGTGGTTTTTGTATGAAAAATCTCACTAGTTTTTGCGGTGGTCTTGATGAGGGGACATATTATAGGAGAGTTGTGACAATTTTTACGTTAGTTAACATATCTCAGATAAAAATAACCCAATCCAGGATACTTACACATACATTTTACTCATTCTCGTAAAAAGAATGATTTATGTGATGTTATTATTGGCTAGTTACTACATAATATTTAGGATGGATAGCGCCGTACTTTATTCATTAAATATTAAGAATTAGGCATCAGTTGCCACTGCTTTGTAACACCCGGAGAAAGATGTGATGGGAAAATGTAATGTGAAGATTATAACTTAATTATGATTTATTCAAAGAGTGTTCTACTTTTAAGCACACAGGATCCATCACTGTAGTTGATTAAGAAAAAAATACTTTCCTCTTTTACTTTTTCTGAGAGATCATAAGATTGCGGGAGAAGTTTAAAAGTTTAAATTAAATCTACGTTCTTACATCGTTTTACTCATATACGCTCGAGTGAGGTTTACTTTTCTCTCTTCTAATTAACTGTAGGTATTTTAGAGATACAATAAGACTCTTGTTTTAATTGTATGCTATGGTTTAAAGATGATTTATTCGTTAAGGTATTTTATTTGCCAAGTGTTGAGTTACGGCTGTGTGTACTTAATGTTGACTAATTTTAGGATTCAATTTTATTTTATAGATAGAACCTCAATATTCACGAAAAAAATATTATAAAAATAATAATCTTCAATTTAAAAACAAAAATTGATAAATATAAATCACTATCAAATTTACTAAGTATCTGTCTACTAAGTTATCTGTCTACTAAGTTTGTTGAATTTCCATATAAATTGTTCCAATGACGTCATATTCTCAAAATGGCCTGTGAGGTCACGTGACAGTGAGTACAATTTTTAACATTTTAAATTAATGATATTTAATTTATTGTGATTAATTTCAACAAAAGAATCATATTTTAGGCCTTTAAATGTTACCACTAATAATATTAATTTATAATTAGTCTATAAAAGAATCAATAATGCTTAGACGACGAGGAGCTGTAGACTTTATTCACCCGAGTTATTTTTACCTTAGCAATTTAAAAGCCGATTTTAAGCTCACAGCACTGAAATAAACGTAAGTATCATTGATACTTTAATAAAAATACTTTATGTATAATAAAATATTATTATGTAGCCTTCTTGCTTACGAGCGGTTCTCAACACAAGAAAAGCACGTAAGGTAAGAATAAAGAGATAAAAATATATTATTATTATTCGAAACTCACCGTAATATCAGTCACATGATATTCAATCAAATGATAAATCAATTCAAAGACCAAATAAATCTGACCGACTAAATCCGGCCCGCTGGTGGTAGAGCGCCTCGAGGGATTGTATTGGTAATACCTATTGATTTTAATTGTTAATTAATACCATTATTACTATTATTATTTCTCCATGGGGTTCGCCTGGATAGCTACCACCCTTGAGCATGAGTCAGCCGCCAAACGAATCGTCGTGTTCCGGCTGGGGCCTTGAGAGCCAGTTTTTTCTTTCTTTTTCTTCTTTCTTGGCCGGCAACGCATCAGTGATGCCTTTGGTGTTGATGTCTATGGGCGACGATAGCCAATTTACCTTCAGATGGATCGTCAGCTTGTTTGGTGGCTATTTCCATAAAAAATAATTCTGAAATTATTTCTATCGAGTAATAAATCCTCAGTATATGTATAACTATATTTTGATTTAGTTTTGTAACCAATTTAATAATTCCATCTACTAGGGCACTTATTAACTGCGTTTTGTTATCTCAAACTAAAGCAATTGTTACAACAATTTTGATTTACGTGTTCTAAAGTAAAACATTGTAGAAGCCACATCTTTAACTTATATGAAATAAATTTCGCTCCCGACAACATAGCTAAGTAGTCTTAAGTAAGATTTATTTTCCTCTGTTAATTAACTATAACGTGGAGGTTTTTAGCAGATGCGATGCAGTGCTCTTGATTTCCTTATCAACGAACCGGCGTCTCGACTTAATTAAATTCTAGGTGCATGGGGAATTGAGCTACACAAACAATGAGTGTGAAGGTTTTTAACTGTTATTTTACCTTCATTATTCTGAAAGTAGTGTTAAGTGGCATTTCATTTATTTTCATTAATTTTAAGGCAGTACAATAAATATGAAGTAATTGTTATTGAACTGGTAAGAACGAAGAATTTATAAATCTGTTAATTAATTAATTAATTTATATATTAAGTAGTAATAAAAATATTTGGATGGCTTTAACTCACCACCACCTTTCATACTTAGATTATATTTTATCTAGCTATTCCTTCTTCTGTCTATGATATTCAATAAGAATATTTTAATGTGTTAAAATACTTGAAAAAATTTTAATTCGCTTGAATATATCGACACAGTCACGTCTTATTCAAACGCCACTCGCTGAAGACTTTCTAATCAACATTCAAGAAGCGGTCGGTACGCCGCTGTCTCCATAAATTACGTATTAAGTATGTGTAGAGGCTTTATGAAAAATGTTTTCGCTACGGGGCGGTTTTCGTACTAGAGTTGCCATCATTCATATTTAACTTCAATTTTACCCTTACACAGCTCCAGTCACATCGCAAGAAAATATTTTTAAGTTATACTTCTTATGGGGCGTTTGGAAAAAAATATGAGAGTAAAATTTTTATGATGCGACAGCCAAAAAGCGACATGATGAAGGTGCGTGATATTAGGCGCACAGCATTCGCTGGAATTGTTTTGGATTGCTTGTCGTGGGTGCGAACGAGAGGTACTTATAAGTAAGAGGTAAGTATAACTTCTTAACGTTTTTTAACCGGAGGAGTAGCTTTTTATATTATATCAAACTCGATATGGTTCTTCCAAGTTTAAAAGTTATGATGAGAGCTGTAGAATTTAATGGAAAAGAAAATTTGGTTTAATAAATGGACATTAATCATTGTTATGAGTAATATTACACAGTCTAGCTAGAACTTTTATTAGAACATTAATAAATTTTAATATTATTTCTACTAAATATGTTATTTATACCATTGAAGTACTATTACTAGCGTATAGAACCGACACCGCGAACACCATGTATGTCCCAATGCATTGGCGCCATGTGGCTTCAATCTTTAATGGATTCGTTCGGTTTTGAAAGGAGAACCGAGGCTCAATTTTGAAAATAGAACCTCCCGAGCAGGATACACATTTTGTTCGAGATGTTTGTTCTATGACATTATATTTCAATGATTTATACCTATTTCTTATTTACAAATGTATAGTAAAGAATTATGTTGCATTAAAAATGTATATTTACCAACACATGTTGTTTTTCAACACGAGTAATAGGAATGAGTTGAAAGTTATAATATAACTCACGCTAATAACACACTACCTGTGCGTTAGCGAAATACCGAGCCTAGGTAGCTCGTTAACTTCACCATTATTTCTTTGCGAACTTATTAAATAATTTTAAGATTACTATGTTAAACTGGGTCGTTTGTTTTACAGTTAATTAGTACCATGCATATTTAACTGTTCTTAAGTAGGCTAAGTTCCTAACTGAACTTAATATTCTGTATTTGTACTTAGTTTGATGTGTATGCTACTTACCATGTTACGCTCAAAGAGCGAAAACGCTAATTGAGCGAAAAACGTTGTTTCGCGTTGTGGCCCCAAATGAAAACGCCCATCACGTGTTGCAATCACAGCGAATCATCACAAGAAATTTGAATTTATAGCTTTTGAAAGCCACGACACGAATTTTTCGTTGTGGACGTTTTACAGATGCCACAGCGTTTTCGATTTTTGAGCGTAACATACGTATCCATTTATCATTAAATTATTTCGTAGGCACCTAAGTGTTATGAAATATATAATATTTGCTATTAGAACTGCAATATCAAAGCTCAAGTACTTTACAAAGAGTATTTCTACAGCAAATTGTATTAGCAATAAAGTACTACAGACAAGATTGTAAGCCACACCACTTCAATCCGCTTTCAACTCCGATATAAAGGGAAACTTCGATAGGATTGGATCATCAAGCCTAAGTCTCGGACACGAGTGACGGCCAACATCGTAAACAAACGATGCCTTTCGTTGAATTCTGAAATGTTGGCGCAAATACGAAAGCGATTGATTGGAACCCGTTAAAACATGAAAATCCATTTTTGTGAAGAGTTCTCCATTCCGTTGAAAGGTATAAGCGATATAGATGAAAAATATTATGTCTCATCGCCTATAAATCTACTGTACTTTAGCAGTTTATAATTCTTCCCATTTTTAACCAGTGAGAACGCATTCTGAGAGCATTTTGCTCACGCAAAGATTGCGTTTGTTTTCTAATATCTATTTATTTATTATTTATTTATTTATTTATGTACACACAGTGGATATACAATGAGGACACAACATATAGGTAATTATGTACAAAGGCACTGCTTATTTCTTAAGAAATTTCTTCCAGCAGACCTACGACTGGAGAAATAATGTCGAGAGGTAGGTTCAGCGCGCACACAAATATAAAAGCAAAATATAAGAATAAATAATATTATAATATGTTATAAATTAGGTAATATTAATACAAATATCTATACAATACTACTAAATACATACATATAATTTATATATACACATACATATATTACAAAATATAAATATATACCTACATAAATAATATCTAATATTTACATTGTCAAGGATAAGTAATATTCTCTGACTCTTTTCTTGAAAATTGAAACTGTTTTCGAGTCTCGTATGTTGGGCGGAAGCGAGTTCCATAACCTAACTGCATGAACAGTGAAGGAATTGGAATAGGTGCAACTTTTATGAGGAGGGAAATGAAGGATCGTTTTCCGATGGGTTCTACAGGGAGCGATAGATGGACGAGCGAATGAAAAACGCTCACGTAGATAGGAAGGAGACGTTGGACAGCGAAGGATATTAAATAGCAAACATAAAGTCCTGGTGTTCCTGCGAAAACGGATGGGGAGCCACTTGAGACTTTTGCGAAGATGAGAAACATGGTCGAATTTGCCGATACCAAAAATAAAACGAATACATAGATTTTGCAGCCGCTCAAGTTTGTTAAGTAGCTCCTCCGTAGCATCCAAGTAGCAGGCATCGGCGTAATCTATAAGCGGTCGGATAAGAGTTTGGGATAAAGAAATTTTAGTTTTCACGGGCAAGAATCCTTGGAGGCATTTCAGCAAGTGGAATGTATAATGAACCCTGCGACTAATATCATTGATGTGAGGAAGCCAAGAGAGATTGGAGTCAATAATGACCCCCAAATCCTTTACTGTCTCAGTGAAAGGTATAGGTATACGATCCAAGACAATAGGTGAGACTGAGGTAATATCAATTTTATTGCGCACATATCTGCTGCCAATAATAATAGCCTGCGACTTACTGGGATTGATCAGCAGGCCAAATGACCTAGACCAATCATTGATGCGGCGTAAGTCATCGTTAACAGCAGAAATGGCGGAATCAATATGAGCAGGACTAAAGTGATGGTAAAGCTGCAGGTCGTCTGCGTAGAGGTGAAAGTTAGAGGAAATAACAGAAGTGACAGAGTTTATAAAGATCGAGAAAAGTAGAGGAGATAGAACGCCACCCTGAGGCACGCCCGCAACTAAGTCGCAAGACTGAGAGAGGGTACCATCAGTACGGACACGCTGCGAACGGCCTCGAAGATATGACTCAAACCAATTAATGGTATCGGAAGAAATATTTATTGATTTTAAAATTCCAATAAGGATGTCGTGGTCCACAGATGTAAAGGCGGAACTGAAATCGAGCAGGACCAAAATAGTCAGCTGCTTATTTTCCATGGCCCATCGAATGTCATCAGTTACTTTAATAAGAGCTGTTACAGTACTATGACTGGGCCGGAAACCTGATTGAAAGGTATTAAATAGGGAATTAGCCGCGAGGAATGAAGACAGCTGAGTGTGGACAATATGTTCAAGAACTTTGGCAAGGTAAGGTAAAATAGAGATGGGACGAAAGATCTGGGATCTATTGTTTGTTAGTGCGTCTTCTAACGAGTTAAAATCCTATCAGTTTAAAACTACGTATCTACTAAACTTGTATAAATAAAAATATTGCACCTACCTCTAACATAGAATGAAAGGATCAATAAATAACAGGACTGGAGTTCAAATGAAGGTACTTAGCCGTATTTATCAGGCTAGGATACAGCAAAATAGCACAATATAATTTGCTGAAAATCCGTGAGTGTAAATTTGTGTCGATTTGCACACACAGCCGGGGGCTAATCCGATCGGACGGGGACAAACGACATCGACAGGTGATATCAGTTGCAGCTGCGATCTCTCGCTTCGAGATTTACTTACAGACCGATGGCTATGCAACGCGATACACTCAAATCTCCCGACTCTCTGCTTTGCATTCTGGGCATTGAAGACGTTGGAGGATATTTATGTTATTATGTTGGTAGAAACCGAACTTTGATTAAGTCGTGACTCTTAATGAGTGAGGTTTCTACAAGTTAGTATGTATCATAAACTTTATTTCCACTTATCATCAGGTGGGATTGGGGTCAATCATTAGTTAAATTATGTTATGTAAATAAAAAACTAACAATCTGCCTAATTAGGACGTAAAATACAGTTCTGCACATGACTTTTTTTACGTGTTCTCGTATTAGTATTTTGATCTATGTAAGATTATTACTTTTACCAAATAACAAAATTTTTAGTTTGGGAAAAAATTGTTTTAGAAATTGTTTCATGTATCGTACCTTAAGAATGTATACTTTTTTCCACTTTTCATGTACCTCATCGCTTGAACCGGCTCATAATATTACCGTTTCTCAACCATATTGAGAAGAAAAAATAATTGAAGCATATCATTTAATAAAGAAAATGGTATATTTCATGATAAATTCTTCTACAAAATCTATTTTTTTACGTTCAAAAATTGCTCGGGATATTTCTATATATTGTTGGTACAAAAATATACAGACATCGAGTTTGTTTTGGATGTGTAAATGAAAATCGAATATAAAACAAACTATAATAGTTATCCGATTTCAATGCAAACTACAAAGCTGGTCTAAAGCGGTACCAATTGGAATGATATTCTAGTTTCAATATGCAAGTGAGCCGATTTAATCCGTTCCTGTACAGAGTAATGACAGTATTTGCTGTGTAATAGCCGTGTTTAATATCATTTTGTTGAAAATTCGTGAGCGTAAATTTCCATCGATTTGCACATAGGGGCCGTGCGTCACTAATCCCTTCACACGAGGACAAATGACATCGTCAGGTGACATCAGATGCGATTTCTCGCTCCAAGATTCACTTAAGGTCGATGCATACGTGTTTTTACCCCGTACGGGACGGGTATGGGAAATTTTGGAAATATCGTTTCATAGAAAATGTAAACGATAGCCACGGAGGTACGTACGGGACGGGAACGGGGCACGCACGTGTATATTTATGTCCCGTCCACGTCCCGTCCCCGTCCCGTCCACGTTACGTATGCAGCGACCTTTAGATGTCGATAACAGTGCACTCGATACGTATGGTTAAATGGCTATTGCGGCTATTGATGAGAATATCGTCCATCCATCCTTGACTACAAGCTCAACTGAATAACGAAGGCTATGGTGGTCCCTCTTGTTAGAGAATTGGAGGAATAGCTCTTAATGTGTTTTAGTTAAGTACTCTAGCTGTTGCCCGCAGTTTCGTATATGGAACTTATGATTTTTTCCTTACTTGTACCTCTTTAAAGAACTTCTTAAAAGAACCGTGAATTTATATTAAAGTAATTACTAATTTTAATTAATTTAAGTATTTAGTCATTTTTATACTGAAACCACGATACAATCACAAAGGATTCCTCCAGGAGGGTTTTGAAAAATAAGCAGTATTTTTTTTCTCTCGCAAAACTTTGAAAAACTGAAAAATATTTGTTTCATCAAATTAAGCAAGGAACATTTGTTGCAACTTTGAAGCAAATCTGTTGCTGTTGTAGCCTTTACAGCTTCACGCGGACAGGAGATTTATTATAGTATAGATAGAAGATATATTTGAAAGGTTAACTCAACAGGTCTTCCGCTTTCTTCCGGCCGGCAACGCTTTGGTTTTTTTCTGTTTAGTACAAAGTATACAACCCTCCACCAATCCGCACTAGAGCGGTGTGGTGGAGTAAGCGCTAGGCGTTCTCAAGGGAGAGGCCCGTGCTCAGTAATGAGTCATTAATGGATTGAAACCATAATACAGTCACTCGTTTTAATTTAGCCGAAGTCTATGTAATAAGAAAGATAAATTAAGAAACAATTCAATATATTTCTTATAAGCTCTGTTTCCGAGGCTATTCTTAACTCTATGTAGTCGTAATCCTTTATCTATGAATGTTACGCACGTGAGGTTTACTGAATGGTTAAACGCAACCTTTAATTTTAAAATACTTAACATACAGACAAACAATACAAGCATTTACTGGATTCAGCGAAACGTCACTTGCAACATGACGTCATGCATCAGTGACGTTATAAAGACAAAGTGCGCTCATCAAGCTCTCGATATTTCACCGCGTATTACACGAGCCGGCAACAACAACTGAAGTTAATTGGATGCGTTGGCCGCAGCAGCCACAGCTGTGAAATATAAAACAGACGCTTCCAGGTGAGAGCCCGCCATTATCCCGTCGCAGTCATCGCAACGCAATGTCTCGTCTTGTCACTGCATGCTCTCGTCTGGAGCGTGAATTCAGCTAAGTGACACCTGATGAGCTCAAACGTCAGGCGAGATAGGATGCAGTGCAGTAACTAAGCATTCCCCTAGCTTATGAATATTTTACGCGTCGTCTGGTATTATCTAGAGTTTTATTAGTATTTGCTTTTCTACTTAGAAGTATACGTATGTAGTTCGATGTAAATAGGGACGTTTTTATATAAATTTAAACTGATATAAGCTGTAAGCGCTTACAACAGTTTTCTTGGTTGGCGATACGATATAAATTGTTCATTTCATCGTTAACCTAGGACAACGGAAAAAGCCAACAATTTTCATACCCAAACAGGATTTCGAAGAATTTCTTAATAAGCTCTTATTAGAGTGTTTTTATCCTGGATGCTATGAAATTTTGCCACTAATGGTTACTCATCCAAAGTCCTACGACGAAAATCCTCTACGATTGCTAATTTGGCTAAAAGTTAGTCTCTGAACAAAGTAAAATAATAGGTACTTTTTATTTAGGCTCTAAATCATGAGATACAAGTAAATCAAGATATTGTACTAATTTGCATATTTATTAAGATTCAAACAGAAGCTTGTACATCGCATATGTGACATTAGCTTATATTAATTAACCTAATGCAATATGCATGACCATAATAATTATTTACTTGTAATATGTATATTATAAGCTTCTGTAGTACAAGTTGTCATTGAATTAAGACATTGCGAAATTAATAATCAGTTCATCATAATGTAAATGAACGCATTATTATTTAATAAATAATAAAAATCATTTTCTAATGCATAATTAAATATAAAATGTGATGCTAACTTATTGTTAGATGAATTATAATAGTACCTACAGATAGGTGATCCGTGACCGTGTCAATGTGTATCGACTATTTATTTATGTCAAACATTGACACTAGTAACCAAAATCTTAACAAAATTAGACTTAACTCCATAGAAATTGTAACGGTCATATTTTAAGTTAATAACACTTAAAAACACTGCCAAGTAACCTAAAACAAAGCATCTCAAAATTGAACACTCTCAGCAATGTATTGCAACGTTTAGCCACCTATCGTTTAAGTTTCTTAACATGGGAACGTCGAATGTAAGAACCGTCGGCTGTAGGCTAAGCTCCGATTTATTGTGATCGTGATAAACCGGTTACGGAGCACCATTCGTCCATTAACCGACGTCCCTGCTCCCAGTTTGTAAATGAAAATGCTTTTTGTTTGCGTCATGCGTCAGAGCAGGGACAAAAATCTTTTCGCTGTGATACCGTCTCAGTGCCAAATATTTTACAAAATCATTGCGGACTTTATATCCGAGCCACTATCTATTCCAATTCGCATTTTAATAAAATCGAGTAAACATTCGGTGTTTAATTAGTTTTGAATACTACTACGCACATAATATTATGTATTTGGAAATGAGAATATGTATTTGGAATAATTAATAATTAATTATAATTAAATTGAACTCGCTCCCTTGCGTTCCTGAGACCAACGTTATAACCTAGGCTATCACTGATTTTTTCAATAAAAAAGTCAAATGTACACCTTTTTTCTACATATTATATTTGTTATTTCTTTTAAACTTAAATTTCATAATCTTGTATATTATATTAATATTTGCAGTTATTCCTTGTATGTGTAAGTATTATGTAATTATTATTTAAGTAGTTTATGTTATTTATTATATTGTCTGCGCACCTTACCCTTTTCACACTTATGTCTATGTCCTCTGCCCAAAGGTTGTCTGGAAGAGATCGCTCTATAACGATAAGACTGCCTTTTGTACTATATTATGCCGCTATTTATATTATGTTCCAATGTAGTAACCTATTTGGTGTGTACAATAAAGTCTATCTAGTCAATTCTATTCTATTCTATATTTACTGTAGTCTAAAATTGGCTTGCAGTCAATACAGAGAATGTCGCTAGAGAGTCGATAACACTCAAGTCCACCTACTCGTACGTCAACGTGAGTGACTCAAATTATTTTACTGTATCCTCTAAAGCACACAAGCACTTACCTATGTAATTGTTGGTACTGAAAAAATATACCTCAAATAATAACCGCGTCCGCACCTCGGTCAATCGCATACAAACGACAGGTGTTCATTTTATAAACGCTTTATTGTTATATATTGCAGCAAAATATTTCAGTAATATTAATAACTATACTGTTTAACAATAGTTAGATACCTACACAAAATGCTAATTTTCATAATAAAACGCCACAGTTGCGATAATTGCTGCCCAGGGCTTGTCATAGGTAATCAGGTCAATTACCATCGACCTCGTTCAAAACTGCTATTAAATTAAGGGCGGCGACTAAACAAACCAAAACATAATATTTATTCCTCACTAGGAAAGTCCGCTATACCTCAAGTCGACTTACCCGAGAGGTTTTATTTGTTTAGGACAGATTTGGTAGAATAATTGACAGATCAAAGAAATTTATAGACAGTTATTTATATGAATTGGTTCTGAATAGATATTAATCGAGGTAAGCTGCTTAGGGCATGGTTCTGTTAGGACATTCATATTTTTAAAAAAGTTTTTAGGATTGTTTCCTAAAGTTTTTGTTTATGAAATAATCTCATCATCATCTCATCTATTGAAATAGTTTTAAAACATACTGGTACCCAAAGACCTTTCTTTCCTTTTTAGGGTTCCGAAGTAAAATCGGAACCCTTATAGTCTTGTCATGTCCGTCCGTCCGTCCGTATGTCCAATACTTTTTTCAGGGGAGGTACCCCTACACGTAACGTGAGGATGAATTTTTTTTGTTGCTTACCCAATTGTGAGATATCCTTGAAAAGATCGTTCAAAAATATTATTTCAAAAATATTTGCGAAATATTTGGCTTTAAATTGCTAATTTTGGTTAGAGTCAAGTGTCCCCCCCCCCTTGCCAGCTAAAAAGTTGGATTTGGACAAGTAAAAAAATTCAAAAATAGATATCATGATAAATTTACAAGAAAAACTATTACAGCTATGTTAGCTAAGCAGTAAAATAAATGTAATAGTTGAAAAACTTACTACTTCGGAACCCTACATTGCGCGTGGCCTGACACGCACTTGCCTGGTTTATTTCTACGATTTTATTTACTATTTAAATTTGAATCAACAAATTGATAATTTACATTTCATTGATATGATTTTTTTTTTCATTTATATTTGCTTAGCCTAAAGAAATATTTCAAGTTATATTTTTTACATTTTTTTACCCAGTAGTTAATAACACAAAAACTTTAAGAATCTGTTCAAAAGCTCTCATGATAAATTCGTTTAAAATTATAATTTTGAAAGTACTCAAAACTTTTTCTATAGTTTTCAAGATATAATGTATATTGAAAGATATATGTAATCATTACTATACATGTATGAAGACTCTCTTACGTAGGTTATGTTAACCAAGATAATGCAAAAATAATCAAGAAAAGTACTACCGTAATAAGGCTATCGAATCCATATTTCACAAGAATTAGCTTATTTGCTAGATATGTAGATTAGTCAGACAGGCCGGCGCCGTTCGCGATTCATCGAGCGGAAAATTTAGGTCTCTTAGTAAAACATTTTCCATCTCTGGCTAATACTTTTACTGGATATTACTTGTATCACTGTTCATTTTTCTGAGAGGCCTTGTTGAAGTTCTTTGACGTAAATACGACTCGTAACCGTCTTCTAGTTAAGAAGTCTTACTTATTTGTTTGAACTTTTCGTTAAGGGAATTCAAAGTTTTCAAACAATCAGGAAGTTGTTTTAGTCCAACTTTCTAAATTACAATTCACAATGGATATCAAGATTTTGTGATCTAACTAGTGACTTATTTAATGTGATGTTTTATGTGTTCATGTAAGAGCGAGATATATTATTATACTGAGTGTGATAGTAATACTGAAACCAAATTTTATCTGGAGCTCAAAAAAGAAAAAAAAATTAAAAGCAATTGTGTGGTTTTATGAAACCACGGTAGGTATAAGTGAAACTTTTTTCGTATTGTAGACATTTAAATAAAAAATTTTGGATAAATATTCGATTTAGGGTATTAAAAGATTTAGGGTATTAAAGGCGCTCGACAGATATTGGCCTCGGCTGTTCTGTCGAGCGCCTTTCACTTTACCCCCACTCCGCGGCCGACCGTCACGCGACATGCGACACACAGACCAAAAAGTTTGAGACGATGTAATAAAAGTTTCACTTTAAAATATATTCTTAGAATTTTTACTATATTTATTATTTTTAAAAAATATGGCTTGAACTCCAGTTTTGTTACCGGACATGTGTAGTGTTCACAACTGCTCCACCACGTTTTTATATTAGATTAGTGAAGGGATTGGTGGTAAGCCAAACTAATATAAACAATTTGTGTAATGATGATTTCACATACGGTGAAATCTACTAAAGCAATAACTTTTAAAATGTTATTATTACTATTTTAATTCGATTAATAATAATGACGACATTTTAATGACTTATGACTTATTAATTATGAATTACGGATTCGAAACTAATCTAAAGAAATTTTTCTTTTTCTTCTAAAGAAGTTCTCGTCCTTACTTACCCTTCTACTCTATCTACTTTTGTACTGGCCTGCCTAGTTTAACATATAAATAACTAGAATAAACCTGACTTGAGTTTTTTGTTTTGGACGCAGTGTTGGTGTCAGTTAAAAAACAGTTCTCCACATTCTTATGTGCCAGTATTATTTTTGCTATAACAGTCGTCCATTGATGGCATTGAGGTCTTCGAATAGAATATCAACTCGAAGTCAACTCTACTCCAACCCAATTCAAAGAAGCATTGATTTATGAGCCTTACTTGGTGTTTCTTATGGTTTCATTTTCAACACGCACTCTTAAGAAAAGTATGAGGCATGGACCATACTCCACTTTGTCAGCTTATTAGACTATAATTATTAATGACGTAATAAATAATCTAATACAAACTTCATTTGTCCATAATGCTAAATAAATTGACAGAATGTCAATAACATAATTATTTCAAACACATTTCGATAAGGATTATTAGATTTTCATGCAAATTTGAGTGGCACGCTAAATTAGTATTTAATGAACCTTTTAAAATAAACTTTAACTAAAAGCAATACTCTATTGGATACATTTATCATAATTATCAGCAGCTAAAAATCAATACTGGAAAGTTGATGCGTAATTCAAAAGAATTACAACTAATGTATTTGCATAAAAAAGTCAAGAAAGATTTAGGAATGCTATTAATTTATGGGTTCTGATAATAATTGCGTCACAATATTGCTAATTGAGCTAAGAAATTTTAATGCTATTGTTATTTAGATAATTTTGATTTTAATTTAAAAGCACTGAAGCAAAACTAGTAACATAAGAACATAAAACTAACGTATCGATAAAAAATAGACTGCTAAAGTTTACATTAAAACCAAATAGTACGTAGACAGCCAAAGTAATTTCACCGGGGACTAGCGAGATAAGAAACTTTTTCTTATTAGCATCAAAGAAACTGTCGTAAATTCTAGAATTAGCTGAAGTATGATCGTCGCGGTGGCGTGTAAACATCTGCAGTTTGAAAGGAGCTATGTGTACTTCAAGTAGAACTTTGTGGGATACGATATTAGACTCGATATTTTTCTTTTCTTCGTCGTGACAGGACGTTTATTATTACTAGGAAAATAGTTCAGATAACTTTGTTTTATTTATCTTTTGCTAATGTTAGGTTTTGGCAGCAGATTAACGGCAACGGATTAAGCAGATAAATGCCCCAACTCAGAGTCACTAACGATTACTTAAATCGATCCTGAGTACAGAATTTGTATAGTGATTTATTACTAAGGAGCGATTAAAGTAACTAAAGTAATTATCGTATAGTGAGTCACCGTCAATCATGGACAGCAACAAAGATATACCGACAAGTCATCGAACCCATTTATTTAGCTTAGTTCGACAAAAATACAATCGTAATAATGACGTAGTGCCATAAATAAAACTATGGCGGTAGATTTATGGACTGCTACGAGTAAATATACTCGTATATAGAGATAACTAAGTACTCCAAGAATTTCGCAGTCTCTAGGACCCACTTTCCTTGAGTGGTACTACAACAAACTGTTCATTACTGACTCAAGGGCTTTTGTACTACCTGAATAATGAATACTGTATAGTCACTTTGTTGAATAAATATTTTTATTGGTGCTAACAAATTCTCTATTTTATCCACTTCTTCTAATTACCAACTATTATGCTTAAATCTACTGAATTAAAGTTTTTGAAACTTTGTCATAGATTCCGGAAAACATCAGAAACTTATTTTTTTTATAGCCTGAAGGGCAGACGAAAAAGCATACGGGCCGCCTGATGGTAAGTAGTTACCGTCGCCTATGGACATGAGCAATACCAGAGGAATCGCCAATGCAATGCCGGCCCTGAAGGAGAACTCTTTTCACGCCTTTTTGAAGAACTTTTCACAAACATTAGACCAATCTGAATATCCTTTCAGATAAAAAAGAGTTATCCAAATCGGTTCATAAATGACGGAGTTTTGAGGTATCAGACATTTAAAAAAATGCATTGAGAACCTCCTCCTTTTTTAAAGTCTGTTAAAATCCAACCTGAGTATCTGTGAATTCTCAATACAGCTCTCGAAATTAAAAAATATAGATATTAATCTACAAATTAGCGTATGTAATATGGCAGAGGGTTATTGACCTTAATCTTCTCTGGGAGAGGGAACGTGAGTCAGCATCGGAACAATAATGGCTTTTAATGATAAATCAATGAATCAGATATTATGCGTCACGATGAAATTACATTTCAATGCATTTATTATTATAGTTATTTTTCTTATTTCTAGGATTTTGTTATTAGTCTAGACTAAAATTTTATGTTATGCTGCCAAGCTCTATTTACTAGTAGCTTTGATCATACCGTAACGGATTCGTGTCTTTTTAGACTGCACTAAGAATAAATAGAATTTAGAGCTTTAGTGTCTCTGCAGATTTGAAGATATATCGTTGTAAAATATACATTATATTTAGAGTCATTACAAATCACTGCAGTATGGAGTCTTCTCGTGGAATATGAGAGGGTAAATAATTAATTTGTATTACTTAATAACTCATAAAATAATTCTGGAAATGTAACTTTGAAACTAATTATCACCGCAAACTTTAGTTTAGAATAAAATTATTCACACAAGATCTGGGATACATTACTGATCCTGCAAAACAACCTGGAATAAAATAATATGATAACGTTGGAGTTTCACCAATTAAGGAAAGCCGTTGTTCAGCCGTGGACTGCAAAATGGTTCCAGGTTTATAACGGTTGTCCTTTATTTTTAACACAGATCTTTTATTTTTACCCGAACCGAATGTAACATTATTTCATAAGTATGAATATCTATATGTTGGTAAGACTGTATAAACTTTTTTTTAATTATAAATTAATGCTTTACTACAATCCCACCTAATGGTAAGGCGATATAAATATGTAAAAGCCTATTCACTTTTATCTTGAAGACACACACATAATATAAATCTATTATGGTATCTACTAAAAAAAGTTCGCGCCTTGTAAGCCTAGCTTATAGATTTTACAATAAAGTTTATAAATAAATAAATAATAATAAAAAACAAATAATCGTGGTGAAAAATAGAACTATATTGTCTTTTTTCTATACTGTGTGGTGATAAAACGAATTGGGTCAGAATCTCGTAGCGCACGTGCTACGAGTATCCCGCATGTTCGTAGCGTGCTGTCGTAGCTGCCATGCGGCACGGCCGGCTATTGTCAAACGGAAAACGAACCAAAGCTTGCAATGCTTTTGTATTACATTTATTATGTTTGGGTCTTTTCAAGTCTAATGAAAAAATGGAACTATTGTAGAAAAAACTTGTCTCTGAAGTAAAACTTAGTACACAAAGTTTGGTGACCCTATGAGGTCTTCGGTACAAAAATATTTGGGAGAAAAATTTCATTTCTGATGTTTTTACTCATTTATGGATGAGATCGGACTTATGGATGAGAAAATTTATTGAAATTGTTTGTGTGGCTAATTTTACTCAAAGTAGTTTTTTTTTTTTTTTGGAACTTATATTAAACATTTTGTACGTCTATTTTACGTGCTAATTCATTGATGTATAGGTACCATAATGATGCGCTTGTTAACACGCATACAAATAAAAACTTGACTATAACTGTAACATGGACATTACATATATGCATACATAGTTTTTTCGGGAAATTCTAGTCAAGCACTAAAAAAATAAGTTAAAGAAACAAAAGGCATATTGGCCTATTTTCATATTGCAAAGGCATATAAATTTCATATTGGCCCAGTTAGATACAAGAAGATTCGTATGTAAAGTACAAAGTCATGACTGCGCCGGCGCCACGGGGAGGGGGCGCCACCGTCCCGCCGCCGCGCCGTGGAGACTTTGAAACTTACTAATGACTTATGAATGAATTTTTTGGTTTTTTTAAGAACTTTTAAATAACGTAATGTTAAAAAAATATTTTGAATTTCAATTTTAGATTATATGTTTTTTCCTTTTTAATGTTTCTTTCCTCCACACTTCATTATTTACTGACCACGCGAAACTATACAGGCCGCTATATTCAAAAGGAACTGGCCATTTGGAAAAAAAAATATTTATCAGTCAATTTGGAATATTTTTTTGTCATTTGAAAGGGTGTGCTAATATCGATTTCATATTTTTTCATATTTTTCCGATGCTGGGATCTGTTACATATAGTATCTCTCACAGAACCTATGAAGACCGATCGATTCGAAAAAATTTTTTTCAATCGGCAATTGTTGGTAAAATTCAGATTTTTTAAACAAAGTATAAGTTAAAAAATCTGAATATTTTCTGTTTGACTATATCAAATTCATTACCTGTAATGAAGTAGTTTGATGATTATTTACTATACAAAATAGTTGCGATGTGTCACATCCACCAGGCGTCTTACGCTGCTCTAATTTTGTATAAGGCGAATAACGTAATTCGTAGTTTAACTTTGCGTACTGCGATTTTTCTCTGTCGAACTTACGAATAAAATAAGCAACGCCTGTCAAACTTTCCTATACATCTCTATAGCACTTTTTTCAGATACGAGGACGCAAGAATAAATAATTGCGTACGCGCCGCTTGTGGTACATGGAATGGCCGCTATGGGCAGCGTCGGTTCATATTATGTTATTTATGGTTCCGTCGAGGACAACTTTTTAATGGCGCGATAACAGACCACCCGAGACCGGCGTTGGCGTTAAATCTCGAGCTCATAAATACGTTATGTAAACCCTCCCTAATAATTAGTCGCGGTTACGGCGTGTAGTTAAGTTTTATGGTGCCTGTGGAGGCTCTAAGTGGGAGAGAGTTGGCCGGGAAAAATGTTCTTTAATTTGTCTGCCTGCGTTCGAAGGCGATGAAGCGGAAATTGTTATGTTTATTCCCGGAATTGTATACATTGCTACCCTTTAACGTATTTTTACCTTTTAATGGGATTAGATTTTCCTAGAGCCTGCGTAGATCCGCGTAGCTACGTAGTAACAATATGCGTATTTTTTACCTTATAATGGGATAAGATTTTCGTAGAGCCTGCGTAGATCGGCGTAGCTACGTAGTAACAGCGTCTTAAGCGTATCAGGCCAATTTTGTAGGAATTTTTATTTGGGTGGTTCCTTGTTTTCTAATATTTTACAAGAAGAATTTTGAAGATTCATGAACATAGCAGGTGTGTCAGATATGTGTGAACATAAATTTCTCTTAATAATAACATTTATCAAAAAGTTTGATGGAGCTTACTTACTAAAGATATAGTACGTGTGTATCTCGTAACGAGAATGTGATGGTATTTACGACGTAAGATGCACGTTTCATTTGTTGATAAGGCTAAAGTTTGCGCTCGGAGAGTTGTTGTGGAAAGTTTATCATTCTGTTTGGTCATAGATAAGATTCCCGCGTGTCGGTCGCCGTGGAGGCGGTGACGCGCGGGTGATAGCGGGTGATCGCGGGTGGCGGGGAGGGGCGCGGGGTCGACGGCGTGGACACAGTACCTGGCACTGCCGCCGCTGCACACCACTTGCGCCGTCTTCACCACTGCCCACTCGGAACTTAAAGTTTGTTAACACAATCGAAGCGACCGGGACGTCGAAGCGATCTGGCGGAAGCGTCGAGGAGTCGAAGCGCGTGACGTACACGGATTACAAGTACGGCGACGAAGCGAGATACGGAGTCATGCGGTCAGCCAAAAGGACACAAACCTACTGGCGAGCTGGGTGTAGAGGCGCGGGGTGGGCGGCGAGCGGGGGCGCGCCATTGGCCCGCCGGGTCACGCCTCCGCCGCCGTCGGAGCGGCCGCCGCCGTCGCGGCCGCCGCCGTCGCGCCGTCGCTGCGTCAACCAACAACCACTTCTTCAACCGACTTCCAACCAACTTTCTGTCTCAACGTTCGCACTTTTCATTGTTTTAAACTGACTTCAGAACAAACTTCTCTTTTCAAATACATAACTTATAATCAAGTAGGAGCATTAAATTTAAACTACTTCAACTCACGTAGTTTATGATATGACTTACTGTCAACGCAAGGGTAACGAAACTTTACTTTCTTTCTTTAAGGATAAAATGGAGTATGGTTTCCTTTCTAGCGAAAGTCATTTTAGTATTTATTATTAAGTTAACATTGTAATTTTTTTATGCTTTGAGCAGGCAAACGAGCAGACGGGTTACCTGATGGTGATCATCGCCACCCATGGACATTAACAACACCAGGGGCGTCACCAACGCGTTGCCGCCCAAGAAGGAGACGATAAACCTGCTTCTTGAAGGATCCCATGTCATTGCTTATAGGGAACACCGATGCAGGAAGTTCGTTCCACAGTTTACACGTGCGAGGTCATTAAGGGACAACGCTTAAAATAGACTTTCATTTAGATGTAGGTAAGTGACCACTTGTTAATTTAAATTAGTCACCAATTTGCTGGAAGTATAAATAACTTCCTCCTATTTGTGGTGTACATATTGAGCTATAATAAATAACCAGACACGCCCAGTTTATTTCCAATTGTTCTCGTGCATATTGGTAGGAACTTCACCTGTTTGGTGGCTGCTATCAAATCACTATATTGCAATCATGTAATATATAAAGTTGGTACATACAGTATGCTAACCGAACTTATATGTGCCACTTATGGGCATTACAAAATTTTATTAGTGATGTTAGGAAATAGGAATAAATAAACGAAAAAAAATCTGTGTTACTTTTTGCTATCGTAAAAATCGGTCCTGACAATTACTTTTCGCACTTGTGAAATTCACCAGGATCTTTGATATTGGTGCGAGGTTTTAACTTCAAAGAGGTTCAAGGAACTTAAGTATTTATATTATTATTATTTATTTATTTATTCTACACTTAAGCCCGTATTAATAAACCATGTTACTAATGTTATTTTTTTAAACGATTTCAGCATTAAAACCGATATCGCAGAGATCTTAAGATCAGTTTATTAATATGAGCCGAGTATTACCATCATTATGGATAACCAACGCATTCTAATACCAATATTATCATTTAAACTAGCTATTAACTAGGCTTACAAATCAATATGATTCATACTTAAATACATAAAAAAGCCGTCAAACTAAATATTTTAAAAAGCTAGAAGCGTACCCAAAAACGATAATTCATTTTCGGTCCAGTCACTAGGCATTATACTTGTTATGCAAAACGATAAGAGTCAAATTTTTCAACGGGGATCTTTAAAATCTAGATGCTTTCACGTGAGATGAGTTCACACATCTAGCTTTAGCCGTGATCTCAAAGGCATTAACATCGGATGTAGGAGGATGGCACCGGAATCTAAATGAATGCACGGTAATGTGCACTGATGTACTAGTAGATAAATTCTGGCGCGGTTAATACACATCTAAAGTAAAGGTTTGCATTTAAACAGTTCCTGACCCATCTGACTAAGCCTTTTTCCATAGAGCTAGAATTTGTTAATGATGTTTTATTTTATCAGAAAGTACCATTCTGGCAGGCATTTCGCGGTTGCGTCATGATTCCTTAAATTTTTAAAATACAAAAAAAATTAACCTGTTCCCACAAGGCAAAAATTTTAATAGGTTGTAATTTAGATATGTTAAAGTGTAAAAAGAAATTGCCAACTTATTTTGAGGGTTGCAAGTATGTGCTAGAATATACCAAAGTTGTCGTCAGGTGAGCAATTCATAACCTGCTTCCACAAGGTTCAAATTTTCAGGGAAAATTCTTTTAATTGTTTAAAAAATAAAATAGCTAGAAAATTCTAGCGGTTGCAAATATCTACCAAAAGAGTATACAGGGTGAATTTTTCAAGTCGGCGTGGATGGATAAATTCAAAACTATGAGAAATAGCAAAACGTGGTCAAAGGAGTCTCGGGGCCGATTTTGACAAAAACCAGAACTGCATAATTAGATATTTGAAAAATCAATATTATTAGCCAGGAATCGAACCCGTTGAATTTGCCGCATGAAAATTATTTTGTACGGAAACACTGATTTTTTTTATCAACGTCTAATAAATCTATGAGATCCTACAATCGCCCCATACATTATAATGACATCAAATGGAGAAAAAAGTCTGTTATTATACATACGAAAGTACATTTGTATTAAAATTATTATTTTTTGTATGTCAATACTGAAATTTCTTTCCCCCAATGTGTACGATCTGTGAGATCCAGCAATCACATTTTAGTGGCATCAAAAGAAGATTAGTTAGTCTCTTACCATTTCGGAAAGGTTTGTCATGGGGAGAAAGAAGAAATATTGAAAGAATTAAATTTTTGACCCATAAGAATTTCCACAAATCCGGGCCTACCTTAATTAAAAATATTTTAATTATAGAGTAGGTAAAACTTCTTTACTTTTCATTCTGGGATTTGATAAGTCAGTCAGTGAGCCAGAATTTCTCCTTTTAACATAATTTCATCATTTTTATCATAATTTCATTTAATAATAAAGCAAATAGTAATATGGAGTGGCTACTTAGGATCGATGAGAAAGTGAACGTTTCTTCATGGCAATGAGCCATGACTGATGTAACTGGGTCGTAGAAATTGACGTCCATATTATGAGCGCTGCGCCGTTATTACAATGAGAATCACTTGTTTTACGAATGTACCAATCGCTGCAAAACCTTCTGTTACAAGAAATAAAATACGAGTTTTATAGTCTACTTACTTTTCCAGTTTTATCTTTCTTTTTTTCTCTCTTCTTTGACCAGTGACATATCAGTGATGCCTTTGGTGCTGCTGATGTTCATGGGCGACGATATCCACTTACCGTCAGCTCGTTTGCTTTCTATTTCCATAAAAAAAACTACAGAATCGTGCGTGGCCTGAAAAACTTCACCTGTGTTTTTTTTTTGTTTAGATCAGATATTTAGTGTTTTGGATATTCCATTGGTGGCGAGATCACTTGCAATCATTTGCCGCTTTAAATAAAAAACAAACAAATGTCTGCGCCAGAAATTAATCCCAGGACTGTTCGTTACATCCATGGTTACTACCAAGGGACTATTGGAATAAACAAACGGTAAAAGCTAAGTACGTAATAGAAAACAAGCTAAAACGTTGAAAATTAAACAAGCCCGCTTAGCAACACTCGTGCGATATTCAGGCTGGCTGCAACAGCGCATCGCAGCCGTTACTGACACTTAGTGAACATTGCGCCGTTTGTAAAATCTGTAATACATTTGGTGACACGAGTGACAATAGCTGCAGGGGCAGAAATACACATTTTGAAACCATTTTGTAACAAACCTTGCTAAATACCATACTTACTAGAGCGGATATTGAATTATGCTTATACTTCATTGTATTTTTCAGTTCTCAGCTATTATTAAGATTTTAAAACTGGTATGGATACAATGTACATACTTTGTTTAAAACGAGTAAACAAATAAATAAAGGTTCACACTCATATCCTAACACTAGAATTTCCTGTGTCGTGGGTCCATGGGCAACATACAAAGACAAGGACGCACGCCTAGATCGAGAAAATAAATTCAAACTCATCATTGAAATTTCTGTCTCGCTGGGAATTGAAACCAGGACCCTTGGTACGACTATCCTGTATGGTAACCATTACGCCAGACGGGTGGTCGTAAACAAAAATAAGTGGAGTTACTGATGTCCTTTATTTGTTACGTGATTCCTGTTGGCTAAATCCTTGACTTCATCCCCGGCAGCAGCACATTTCATTTTAAAAGATACCGTTGATGAATGTAATGTTCCATTTAAATTTAAATATACTTCTTTATCGGAAGATGCTAAAAAGTTATGTAAATTTATAATATCTTTAAGGCATATTTAATATTGTTTATTATTATTAAGTATACTTTATTGACATGTTTTGTAACCAGGGCGACATAATCGCTACAGCGACAAAGCCCTTTGTTTGGAAAAAAAGATTTTTCATTTGATTTTAAAACTTTTAGGTATGTATATTTCCTCCCAGTGTCTCACCAAAGCGATTGATGGTTAATTTTTACCACGCACTTCATTTGATATATTAGAAAGCAGACTTTGAACTGATGTTCAAACTACTTGGTCTACTAATCTAGACCGTCAGTAAATATTCAAAAACAAGGCAGTAATATGAATCCTGGACTGTATGTTGTGTATGTAAGCAGGTACCTACAAACTTATTTGCGTATACCGGTAGGTTGCATTTCGATGAATCAAAACAGAAAAAACTAAATGAACTGCGTGTTGTGTCGCTATGGAATCGGTATACGCAAAACACATGTATGTACACAAGCTGAGTTAACTTTACACTGTTACTAGAAATGTAACAAAATTTTGTGAAATAAAATATATAAATGTACTGAAAAGAACAAAATTCCAGGCGAAAGATAAAAGAAGCGAAAATCCGGATGCATATATTCGTTTCCTCCGCACTGTACATACATGTCGGAATAAATTCACGATATTATTTTTCAGGCACAAACATTTGGCGCAGAAACTTAAAAAGCCCTATTCCAAAGTGTGATCGTACTTCAAACTGCTTTACGCGGCATAAGTCTGAACTGTCTTAGTCTTTGATATATTATACGGACTGTTAAGTGGCATGCAAAATGTATTTATACTTTGTACTTCCTTACGTCGTTATGGCGTCCTGCCAAGTAAAACAATCTTCCGTTGGGCGACGATAACAGCAGTCGCTATGATTTTATTACGTGACATCGTCGTAAAAATTAAATGAACTACACTTAACTACATTATAAAGTACTATAGGGCTCTCGACGTTTTTTCGAAGAAATTAAAGGTGTTTTGGAATAAACATCGATATGTTGTTTATAAGCGACAGTGGTCTGTTGAGGTTAGCTTAATTTTGCAAAAAAGGCAGTAGAAGACGGTCTGTTAATTAAAATTACCGACTGATATCAATAATATGAGCGTCCCCTTACTAACATTGCGTGTTATGTATAATGACTTAATCACGTTAATACCACGTAACTGATGTCCATTAATAAGTTTTTATCTTCAATTCAATAATGCACTGAGTTTCAATTAAAAACAAGCTCTTGAATATTTTTTTTAAATATATCTTTGTGCTGGAAAATAGAAAGTATTATTCCATCTATATATTAATATTTTTAAATTGGGCAAAATAAAATAACTAAAAATCGGAGCCTAACAGTGTGGCAGTGGGATTACTGTCAACAAGGAATTACAAAGATATTATTATATTCCTCGACTCTATTTTTTTCACTTTACCAAATATAACATTCCAACCATTAGCCAGCTTACATCCCTATAGACACTTCATAACAACGAGAGGATATGGAACTTTCATATATAAAGTAAATAGCTTCCCAAATAATATTCGGCGAGGGTCAATGAGCCATGACGGTGACGAGGGTGTCCGATCGGCGTCGGACAATACGCAAGAAAACCATCTTGAACCGTGTTTGACATGACACGATTCAGGTGAATTCCGAACAAACGATTCTAACACTCTTTTGAACGAAGCCTTGGGAATCAAGGTTGTCTTTTTCAAATAAAACTTTAATATTTGTTAAGAGAACAATAATAAATAAGTAGCTTTATACTTTAGGTCTACGTTTGTTTACTTTTGTATTCGACGTCTGGGGAAAACAATGTGTAAAATAAAAAAATAAAAAACTCATTTAAATCATGTAGGATGTTTTTCAACACACTCATGAACATCAATTTCTTAAATCTATAATCTATAACTAGGTATATCGGATGTCATGGAGGAAAAAAAGTGACGAAAGAAACTCCGCCTCTTAATTAAATTAATTTATTCTAACATGACATAAGCTACTGCATAGGTTATAAATGCATAGTTAATAGTTCCATTTGATTCCCTACAAAGTATGATTTGTAACATCTTAAAATTAAAAATTCAATTCAATTTGAATTTATATATTTAATTGAGTTCATCACGTAAATTAAATAAAATAATACAAAAAATATCTCTTAAATATTAACCATACTTTACAGACATATTTTATAATAGAAAATAATCAAGTAATAATAAAGTACTAGTTAACTTAGTCGACCTGACAATGTATAAATGGCCGTTTTCTATTAAAAAAACAATTAAGTTCAGCAATGCAAACCTTCTAAGGATGTATAGAATGAAAATAAAAATTGTAAAAGTTTGCAAGCAGATTATCATACAATACAATATTCTTTATTATTTACACGAGAAGTAATACATACAATAAAAATGGAACTAAATATTAAGGGATTTAATGTTAAGGATTCTTGTAATAACTAAGACCCAATCTATACCTTCCGATTCTTGGGCTCGGGTACTATTGTCGGTTTTATATGACTATTAGCAAGGATTATTCCAAAAAAGGTGGGGAAACGTTACCGAAAATCGGATTTACTTCGGAAAGTGTGACTCGCACCTTAGTTACCGTTACAGTTACGGCTGATAAGTTCAGAAGTGAGAATTTAGGTGCTGTATTTTCTGTAAATATTAACATTATTTTGTAATATACTTTGGTAAATATTTTAATCAGTCAGATTACGAGTAGGATCAAGAAAATTTCCTAAAGGTTTATTGCGCGTCAAGGCGGTATACTTTTATAAATATCGATTATACTTATTTTCCATCGGCTCCGTAGTCCAGTGACCCTGCCGGTCAAGAGGTTCGATTCCCGGCCACTTTTGTGGCGAATAAAATGTATTAATTTTAGCTCATTTTATACTTATTGGATCTCAATTTGTAATCTCAAAATAAAAAGCCCATGAACTTAAATGGTTTTGATTATTAAAATGTTTATTTTTCAATCTCAGAACACAAACATACTTAAAGATTGTTTTTTTTTATGTGGAAATAACCGGCAAACGAGCTGACGATATACCTAATGGTAAGTGGCTATCGTCGCCCATGGACATCAGCGACACCAAAGATATCACTGATGCATTGCCGACGAAGAAAGCGAGAAGAAAAGAAAGCACAAAAAGAGAAAACAAGAAAGCTCTCAAGCCTTTCAGTAATTTTTGTTTACAATATTCAGTTATACAATGCACAAAAACGTGCTTGAGACCTCACAGATTTTCCCGGATTGATATTTGAAATAAAAAAGCAAGTATAAAATAATATCGCAAAATAATTCCACACGTAGCAAAAGCTGTAACTGGTGCAGTTCAATATGAAACTCGTAGATAATACGCCGTGACATTGACAAGGGTTTGGATGTGCGTTCACGCGGAAAAATACACGCTGCATCTTTTATCGGTCATCATAATATTAGGAGAATTTTTCATATTGAACCTATGTATTTCATCACCATCATTGTAACCCAATTAATCTAGAACTGGGCTTGCGTCGCCACTCACAACTAGTATAGGCCATAGTTCACAATGCAGGATTCAGCGCGTCGCGTGGCGGTTGACATGGACGCGCAGAAACAAGACATTTACCAACATTTATTTTATCTGACACAAAAATGTTTGTCTCTATCGAATATCAAACCCGGCATGTTTCGCTTCGTAAGCAGAGTCACTAAACTCTGATATCTCTATTTAACACTAGAAAGACGGACAGGGGTCAAATGACCCATTTTGAAATTTCGACGCCGATTATTCTGGTGCTTTTTCAAATAATGACTTGATATCTCTTGACTTTTAATAAAATAGTGTTACTTAACATATTGTAAAGTATAAACAAAATAGGAGTTGTGGGAATGAAAATAAACAACCATCTACCTATAAAGACGGCTGGGGTCGTATGACCCATAAGCAGCGCAAGTGTTTGTAAATAATATATTTTGATTATATTATAAGTAAATGTTATTGTACTGGCCTATGCCTCGCCAATTTGATTTGTTTCATTATCCTGGTCAATGTCTTGAAGTGAACATTACTATTTTTTCTGTTTTTTTCGAGAACAACTTCCACATAAGAAGTGTTACAATATTTACAATCTTTACCAGAAGATCAGTCAAATAATAAATAAAATGTAATAATATTACAACAAAATAATAAATAAAAGCAGACGTGACATTCCTTCCTACATGAAAAATCTGAATTTGGACATGTTACATCAAACTCAATTCCTGAAAGCCGATAATAACCAATGGTCATTGACAGTAAAACAAAAATAAGTAAAAACGTATTGTTACTTAATAAATTATATAATACAGTAGACATAGATGCTAGTAACTCAAAGAAAAAACCTGAAACAGTCAAGTCTTACAATTCTATAATACTAAGTCAATGTGTAGTGTAGATGTTACCCAAATGGCTAGAAGATGCAGTATCTAATTAAGTTCTAGAAGATGGCGTGTACATATTGTTTACAATATATTCGATTTAGCAATAAAATAAATCCACGGGTCATATATCAAGAAACTACGAATAAAAAAGTACGTAGAACTGTTATTCAGATGCCACTTAGTTAGTAATTATTCAGAAAATTCTACTGCAGATACCATCTTCACAACAGCAAATTTAGCTGCTATCTCTAGCTGTAGCAGAATCAAGAAAAAGAATACATTGCTACCGACCACATTGCAAAACTAAAATTAATAGAGAATGTGACTTTTCTAAAAAACATTTATGTCGAAGTTGTAATCAGTCAAAAACATTATTTTGTGGATTATTGTAAATTAGCTTGTGGTAATTGCAATTAAGTAATGAAAAATACATAAATTAATAACACATAAATAATTTTATTTTACTTTTATTCAAAATAATTTATATTTGTCAAAAAAATAAAACAGATAACGTAAACGCGCCCAATAACGCCACCCCAAAATCTGCATCCAATACCGACAGTTTTTTTAATCACTATTTTAAGGCATACTATACATTTCATGAAAGTTGTAGCCTAAAAATATTTTAGGTATGTATATTGAGAAACAAAAATAATAAAGTTTGTGTCCGTAAATAATCAGCAAACAGAATAATTCGATAATAACTGAGACGCGCCCACAACGGACGCCCGTCTCATAGTGTTGCGCTCCCGGCTACGTAAGTAAACATAATTATTACTTAAGATAAATTAACTTAAATAAAATGTGTATACCTGCAGGCAAATGTGTAAATATAATAAATAATATATTGGTTTTCTAGATTCACATCTAATATTACGTTTCTGACTATTTTTTGTGGTTTAATTCGAATTTTACCTTAAAGCGGTAATAGAAACATAATATTCATAAGTTGCTTCTAATACCGCCTCATGGCGTTGTTAGATGTTTTACAACAGTTAGTATTTTAGATTTTATTTCTTTTAATACGTTATTTTCGATGTTTCTTTTAACTTGTTTGATTCTTAAGAGTATATTACATAATTTGATCAATTAACGCCATACATTTTGTCTCATAGATTTTCTTTTAAACAAGATTCGACGTAAGCAATAATTTTTAGTAATGTATGGCAATGTATTTTAAATAATATCTCATATCAAAACTAAGAAACTTTTTGATAACGAAAAATAATCATAGCAATGACATCCATCAAAACACGTTTGCATTAAAGCAGAAATTTTAGCCAGTTATTGTTTATTTTTGCTGTCGCTAATAGAATAAAGTAATCTTCATACTTAATTCTATTACCGACCCATACGGTCTTATTTATAAAAATCTCTTATTGTAATCGGTCCTTCGCACTATATGGCCAGCCCATTGCCACTTCAGCTGGCTAATTCTTTGAGCTATGTCGGTTACCCTTGTTCGTCTACGGATCTCCTCATTTCTGATGCGATCATGTAGAGAAATACCGTAGCCCTCTCCATAGCCCGCTGCGCTACTTTGAGCTTGTGGATTAGGCCAATAGTAAAGCACCATGTCTCGGATCCGTATGTCATCACTGGCAACAGTGGCAACACACAATGCTCAAATACCTTCGACTTCAGGCACTGAGGTAGTGTTTTGGACGACAAGATATGACGCAGTTTTCCAAACGCAGCCCATCCGAGTTGGATTCTACGAGTGACTTCTTTCTCGAAGTTGGACTTACCCATCTGGATCACTTGTCCTAGGTATTGTATTGTCCACAAATTCAAGAGCAGCGCCATCAACAACAACCGGTACGGGTGTGACATGGACATTCGACATGATTTTCGTCTTGTCCATGTTCATCCTAAGACCCACCCATTGTGAGGCGCTGTTCAAGTCCCCAAGCATTGTACCAAGTTCATCCAGGGAACCCGCCAGAATGACTATATCGTCGGCATATCGCAAGTGTGTGATGTATTCGCCGTTGATGTTAATGCCACGTCGTTTTCACTCCATCAGCTTGAACACGTCTTCCAACGCAGCGGTGAACAGTTTTGGGGATATGACATCCCCTTGTCTACATTTTAAGTATAATACGGGTACTCGATATATGTTTTATACGCCGATATTTCGACCCAGTTACAGGGATCGTGGTCACGGCTAGACTGCGGTGGCGCGGAGAAACTCTTGACAGGTTGACAAACGACGTTAATATTAGTCTTTGACGGATGACGGATGTCAAAAACCGGATGTTGGATGTCGGATGACGTTTGACACTAATACATCAGTCTGTCTACCTTACGTCTCGATCGTTTTTGAGCTTTGTAAACCATGTCACGACCACGACATACTACACTAACCATATCTTGCCGTACAACACTCGACACTTTTCGAGATTTACATAAACTGACCACTGGAACCACTGGTTTGAAATCATGTATCCCCTTGTCTGACACCTCTCTGCAATTGGATGGGGCTCGTTGCTGTGTCGTGTACTCTGACGGACATGGTGGCAGATAAGTACAAACATTTCAACACCTCGATATACCGGTAGTCGATCCGGCACCGCTGGAGAGAATTTAGTACCACCCAGGTCTCAATAGAATGAAAGGCTTTCTCATAGTTCACATAGGCAACACATAACGGCAAATTATACTCCTCGTTCTTTTGTATAATCTGCCGCAGTGTGTGTATATGGTCTATGGTGCTGTAGCCTTTTCAGAATCCTGCTTGTTCGGGAGGCTGGAAGTCGTCAAGCCTGCGTACAATGCGATTTGTGAGGACCCTCGAAAACAGCTTATAAACGTGGCTCAGAAGTGCAATGGGCCTGTAGTTCTTCAAAAGGGCATTATCGCCCTTCTTGAAGAACAGCGTCACCACACTTCTGCTCCACGCTTCCGGGGTAGTTCCGGTTGATGATGGAATCGAACAGTTTTTGGAGCGCCACTAGAAAGGGTTTCCCTCCAGCTCTCAGAAGCTCGGTTGTGATTCCGTCATCTCCCGGTGCCTTGTTGTTTTTAAGCTGTTTGAGAGCCTTTCTAATCTCATACAGGCTGACGACCAGGATATCTTCGGTGTAGTGTCGGGTCAGTTTAGCTCGCTTGTCGCTCTCCTCGCGAGGAGGTGGAGCTTGAGAGGAGGCATACAACCGTCCGTAGTATCTCTCAGTCTCCCTCAGAACTTCGGGTTTCGACGACACCATGGTGCCGGACTCGGTCTTCAACCTCGTAAGCTGACTTTGCCCAATAGACAGATCCCTGGCGAACACTTTTGAGCCCTGGTTTCGCTCAATAGTGCTTTTTACACGATTTGCGTTGTGTTTTCGCAAATCGCGTCGCCTGCACTTGGAGATCTGTTCATTGAGCCATCGGTATTCCCTCATAGAGGTTGGAGACTGCACACATAGTTCTCGTCGATCCCTCATAAGACCGAGAGTTTGTTCTGAGAGAACCTGAGATCTACCACTAGGGTGGGTCTTGAAATACTTCGACCCTACCTCGTGGACCGTTGTTACCATCCTGGTGTTATACTCGTCCACTGACGTGCACGATTCTCGATACGCAAAACGGTTTTGCAGCTCTAGTTGAAAGTTTTCGGATCCCTGGATTTGGATAGGTGTTGGGCGAAGCGTAGACTTCATCAGGCGTGACCGTTCCAGCTTCAGGTCGATATTTAATGTGCTTCTTGCAAGTCGGTGATCGCTTCCGATTTTAAACCTGCTGATCACAGAGACATCATTAAATATGTGCCGTTTGTCTGCCAGAATGAAGTCTATCTCGCTTTTCGTGGAACTATCAGGACTAATCCAAGTCCACTTGCGTTGCGGCTTCTTTCTGAAGAAGGAGTTCATCATGAAGAGACCTTCCTTCTCCAAAAAGTTAGCCAGCAAGTGTCCTCGGTGGTTCCGTCGTCCAATGTGTAGGACCGTAGGGACCCACTTTCATCTCGGCGCCGCTTTGCATGCCCAGTCTCGCGTTTGAAGTCCCCCATCACAACATTGAAATGAGCTTTAGAGGTATATATGGCTCTACTTATGTCCTCATACATAACCTCAACCTCATTGTCAGGATGTGTTGAAGTCGGCTCATATACCTGTACAACCTTCAACGAATACCGTTTGGATATTCTGAGTGTAAGGTACGCTACCCTGGACGACACGCTCCCAAATTGCACAATGTTGTTGACGAGGGACTTGTGAACGAGAAACCCGACACCACCTTGGGACAGATGGTCGCCCTCCCAGTGATAGAACAAGTTTCCGGATTTGAGTATTATCGTGTCCTCCCCTTCTCTTCGGACTTCAGATAAACCCACAATACTCCAGTTTAACTTGTCTATCTCTTCTTCCAGCTCTTTCACCTTGTCGTCGGTCCTCAGTGTCCTGGTGGTATATGTTGCCAGGTGCAGAAGTCGTTTTTGAGATTGGTAACCCGATCTCTGCCGGTGATTCTTAACACCCCCTGCCCCGCCGTTACCATAGCCGCTACCGTAGTTAGGAATAGCGGGGCTGCCGGGGACTTTGGGCCGAGGCTTGGTTGTGGCTATCATAAGGGGGTTGTAGCCGGTAGTCACCACGCTTGGCCAGTGCGTGTTGGTGACCGCAGTAGATGTTCTTAGTCCGCAGGGAGACACTGCTGCCTGTCTCCTGGAATATCCTATTAGTCGCCTTTTACGACATTCCAGGAAGTAGTAGGAGTGGTGCTATTCTACAAAGTGGACCCGGCACCACACGGGGGAATCATACCTATTTACAATGATTAAATTGGGGTTTATTTACAATGATTGAAGTTTTACGTATTGATTTTGGAACGAAGTTCCTTATCGCGCGTTGGGAAAGGGGGCTAGACGGAAAATTACGAAACTTTTTGATTCTTACGAATGACGACACTTTTTTTGAAGTGATTCACAGAGTTTTACAGAGATGGCGCTGTACAACAAAACAATACTTAAATTGAAAGGAACTTCGTTCCACCCGGGTGTCCTTTGACACCTCTCATGTTTTTATTATATACACAAGCCTTAACAGATGTCCAAAATGCTCACCTCCTCGAGTGATGCAGAGTTCAGCACGTTTGCACAAATTGTCCTTTACGCGGGTTAGCACTTCACTTCGAACTTTATCAAAAGCAGTCACTATTCTTAATTTTAATTCATCTCTGTTCGAATACTCCGTAGCATACACAACACTTTTAACCCCCCCCCCCCCCCCCCTTACAAATAGAAAAATAGAAATCCATCGGTGTGAGGTCCGGGGAGCGCGCCGGCCATGGCACAGGTTCTCCTCGCCCTATCCACCGATCACCGAAGTGATCATCTAAGTATATTTTGTATGTCTGTAATATTTTTTATTACTTCGTATCGTCCAAACGGCTGGACCAAATAATACAATTAAGATATCGTTAGATTCGTTTTGATAACCCAAGTATTCTTAAATAAGTGTCATTAAAAAAATGGTGGCTGTGAGATGTCACTGTTTGAAATATCAAAAAATAAAAATAAATCGAATAATGCAATATGGGTATCAAACTAAAGAGCTCAGCATAAGGATTTCAAAAAGGTATAATATCATGATACCTTTTTTGATGGCAGGCAGCTTTTTAATTTTATAGTTTAGTGGTCGGTAATAGAAACATAAAAAACGGTATTAGAAACAAACATCATCCATGCGTCGGTAATAGAAGCAATCGCTATTTTAGATTCAATTATTATTTATTAAATATTGTGTGATTTAATACTGAATTTACGTACTGAATATCATAGGATATTTAATCATGTTAAAGAATAAATTAAAACACCTTTTCTAGCATAACAGCATATATCTAATTTTCTGAAGTTCATACAAAGTCGGCTTAAACTGGCGGTAATAGGCGCGTTTACCTTACCACAGATAATAGTATTGGGGTCAAAAGACCCCTAACCGCCTTTCTTGGTAAGCCGAAATTTCAGTCTTTCTAGTGTTAAATCCTACATTAATAGCTTCGTTCACTTGTATTAAATATTCTATATTTGTTTAGCAAATTGCTATTTGCATATGGAATTTGATTTGCCTATTAGCTACTAAGTACTCTTTACTTTGAACAGAAAGCGCAACTTTTGTCTATATAAGATAGCCCAGGATTTTCATTAAAACCTCCGTTACAGTACCTTACATAAAAGGGGAATTTTTCCCAGTAGGAAAATCTCGATGCAGCCGCATTAACGCTTTTATTTGCTTTGTTACTCGAAAAAACTTATTATTCCACTTCTCTCACCCGGAGAATTACATTATTCTCTACAGAGTTCTATTTATAGAAACTATTTAATACCACTTCAATGCACATTATTTAAATATGAATGTAATGTGTACGTACACTCCAATCAAATTTTAAATAGGGTAGAATGTTATACGTTTAAAAATAAAGCTTTACGTTCAAAATATAAATTATACATTTTAATAACCTTAATTTGACTCTAAATGACGCTTAATTTGACGTATTGTTATCATGTATCTAACATGTGAAGTATTTTGTTATGCTTACAAAAATGAAAACAAATATCATTGAAGTATTATTACTAGCATATAGAACAGACACCGCGAACACCATATACATATGTCCCAATGCATTGGCGCCACGTGGCTTCAATCTTCAATGGATTCGTTCCATTTTGAAAGGAAAACCGGGGCTCAGTTTTGAAAATCGAACCTGCCGGGCGGGACACACATTTTGTTCGAGATGTCTGTTCTATGAAATTATACTTCAATGACAAATATACACTAAATTAAATTTTGAACCATTGAAATCCTATTCGCAAGGCATTCTTACACGATTGTACTCAATGTAACAATAAAGGACATTTTTTTAGCCTATTCGTACTAATAATACAGCATGGGAATAGTTACGATTGCAACTTTCACAATATGAATAAAATATAATCTGTGCTAGTTACAAAGTCATTAATAGTTCGTGGATAAACCAAGCCATTGCAGACCCTATTCCTCGAATAAGCCAAGTCATTGTACTGCACCTAATGCATTGACCTGAATTTATAAATAAAAAGCGGAATTCCCCTTACTTTGTCATATTTATTAACCGTAAAAACCCTTTGATGGGAATTTGACGTGTAGATTATTGTGTTTTTCATTGCTTTATTTCAAAGGCTAATTATAGCAGGAGTTATTTTTGTCAGAGGTTTATTACAGTCGCTTCATGATGCCTTGTATTATAACGGTATGACGATATCAACAACTCATAATATGCGTCCCCTCCAAGTATTTAATTGATCTGTAACTGTTTGGAGAGGAATTTTGGTCTGATTGTGTTAAGTTGTTATTCTATTTAAGTATAATTATTGTTCGTTATGAATGTAAAGTTACTTATTATTGAATTCAGACCCTTTGTGTTATCTTTCCAGCAATTTGATTTTTTTACACGCCTAAATTATGTAACTTCACCTTTTTAAAAGTATTGAATCTTTATTCATATTATGCTTACTTTGTTCCAGGTGTGCCAATAATTTAAAATTTTCCACACCAAGAAAATGTTTTACTAAAATAATATTTATTATATTACAATATTTTGCAAAGGGGTAATAAACTGTTTAGTTGTGACTACGCAGTTTATTACCCCTTCCGCGTTGATGCGACTGGTTGAAAATTTGGACAAAAGTATTCTTAATTATATTGTATTATGATGAGTAGATATCCTATCGTAGTAAAACGTGCAAAATCTACGATAAGTTAAGTCAAAAATCATATTACGCTGTTTATTTATCAACTTAACAGTCAGATTATACGCGTGATTGATATGAAACGATATTTCAACTTCCAATATACACTTGCTATGTGCATGCAGTAATGCAGTGTTGTTAACTTCATCGCAACAACAAAGCAAGTAATCGAATTTTAATTAGACAAATCGGCGGGGACAAACGTTTGCGTAGGAAACAAATATTTGCACCGCTCTGGGCGCAGCTGACTTATATTGGTACGCACACATACATCGACATACATGCGTGTGCAATATGCCGCGTATCTATCTAGGTTATTTTGCGACGGGTTCGTATTTACATATTTACGGAAAAAACAATGCTGACAGAAATTTGGACCAGATTGCGTAGGTATCATGAAATTAAATGTACTTTACATTTAAAACGATTGCAAAAAGCCAAAATATTGAATAATTCACTTAAGACTCCAAACTTAGGCTAAGGATTACTTGTTATCTATACTAATATTATAAAGAGGAAAGATTTGATTGTTTGTTTGCTTTGAATAGGCTCCGAAACTACCGAACCGATTTGACTTTCACTGTTGGGGAGCTACACTATCCCCGGGTGACATAGGCTATATTTTTTTTACTATTTTTACCGAAGCGAAGCAAGGGCGATTTCCTAGTAATATTATAAAGAGGAAAGATTTGCTTGTTTATTTGCATTGAACAGGCTCCGAAACTACTGAATCGGACATTTTTCCGGCTTACCGTTTTCAAAATAGTATAGAATTTTTTTTAAATACATACTTAAAAATTATAAAAGTTTTTTGTTTCGTTCGTTATAACTTTTTACAGTTCAATAATGTAATATTCAAAAAATATCGTTCAATATCGTTGCAATAATCGCTGTGTCCCTTGTGTTTATCCTCTGGACACCAAAAAAGGAACGACCTACAGATAGTTAGGTCGTACATAGGTAAGCAGTACATTAGTAGCAAATCATTACCTAGCATTACTACTGACATTCATGTAAATTTATTTATTCCAGCTCCAGCTCCATTGCAAATAAATAAAATAAAGTAGACGTATAGGTAAACATCAGAAAGTAACACAGAGCCGGAAAGAAAATCTCTTACGCAAAGACAAATGTCTTAGAGACAACATTAACATAATCCGAGTGTGCGGCAGACAAAAGAAGTGAATTCGTCGACGTGAGTTCCAAGAAATGGTGGCTGAGCGACATCCGGTGGTACAATACTGAGACATTCGTAATTGATGTAGTCCATCACCGGTGGGATTTGATTACCTATGAAATAATGTTCTTTTTATACGTTTTCTGTGAACAGCTTTTTTCTTTCCACGTAATCTGATCTTACTTATTTCGAGTGTTATTTATCTTACAGTTACCAAAGAGATCCGAGTGGGAGTAACATAATAAGATCATTAGTAGAATAGTATATCGGTTAGTAGGGTGATAAGGAGTGGTCCATATATGGATCATTATAATTTTTGTAGTTGCGTAATTGACTGCAACGACCGGTAAGCGAACCTAGAGCGTTTTGGTTAGGAGGCATTATAACCAAATGGGCTATTGCTACTACATAGTAATAAGTGTCACACTTTAGCTCACCGCTAAAATAACACAAGACTGTTGGAAATAGCTCACAGCAGATTTTGTCCACGTAAATTGTTGAGACACAACACGACATAAATCACCTGTGAGATTTATCGGTAAGTTTACCGCTTGTCTTTTGTTTTCTTAAATTATATCTAAATTATGTAATTTAAAGTGTATTATATCTAAATTATCATTAGTAGTACACGCGTGTTTTAGTTTATGGTCTTCACCTAATCTTCTTATTCCAGTTAATCTATATTTGGAGGAAACTACTGGTCGAGTCCAAAAGTGCACCAACCATTTGATTAAACGATTGACCAAACGTCTTTCAACAATCACTACAAGGTCTTTCGGTTCGAAGCGCAGCAACCGCATCATTAGGCAACAATACTTAACAAGTTTTGTCATTAAAATTTCTCACACGATTTGGCGATAACAAGACGTCACTCGGCGATAATTGTGCGCGTCAATAAGTGGCGGCGAGTGACTTGGACGCGCGCCAGGCGCAACAAAGCACCGTGCACTTGCAAGTGCGCGTACTCGTCTTAATGATACACGGTTTTTAACAGAGGATGGCACAAATCGAAAACGAGGTCGGTGAAATGTTCTCCCGAGAACCAATGACATTTGAAAACCCTTTAGTTTTAAATGCCGTTGACGCAGCTTGTTTAAAAGGTGGATTTCTAGTCAAGAAGAAACGAAATTATAATGGTTTGGAAGGAACAATAGTTTAAAATTCTCAGTTGATATGTTTGGTTACGAGTAGTTCTCCGATTGTGCAAATGTCTCTTGTGATTGCCGAGTTCTTAAAAAGGTTAAGATTATCAAAAGCCGCACAGGATCAATATCAGGACAATTTCATTCGGCCGAAGCTTGTTAGTATCGTACAACGGGTTTTTATTTGTGAAACTCACTGAGAAATTCGTTAAGGCATAAATTCTTACTTCTGGTCTTATTTGAAGGTTTCAAGCGTCTCCATCAATCTCAAGTCAACCTTTCCAAAGTGATCGCTTAACTTCTACTTATCCAACATAATTATGATCTACTCCCAAACCACCCGCACTTCCCTTTAGGAATGACCATTACGTTTACATTGATACTCGTCTTCATGAGGCTTTTATAAAATAAATGTTTGTATCCTTGGCGACAGTAAATATCGTGCTTACCATCGTGTAGCTTGTCTGCTTTTTCGCCACACCGACTGACTATAAAAAATATAATAATGTATCATCATTACTCATCTGTTAGCATAAACCGCATCAAAAAGATGCAGAAATTTGTTAGAAGATCGGACTTTGTTCTATTTTGCATATCTAATGATGTACGACACCCGAAGTTTGGGAGGGCGATGAGTTAATTTAACGTAAGTAATAAACTAAGTAAGTTAATATATCAATTCTAATCGTCGTGTTGACTTGAAACTTTGCTAGATTATGTAATTATGGTAACTATATAATAATAGGTTAACACTAAATGGTCTTTTGAGTTTAGTTACTTATAGGGATGATAATATACAGGATGTCCCGTAAGTAGTGGATCAACCGTATATGGCAGATAGCTTAAGAGTTGGCCTACCATAATAATATGTCAAAAAATTACCTAAGTAAAAGTGTCACCATTTTAGAGATTTTGAAGTTTGAAATAGGTTAAGGGAGCCGAATATTTGAAATTTTTAAAAAAGGTCAATATCTCGATAACGGTATAGTAAGTTATCTGCCATCTACGATTGATCCACTACTTACGGGACACCCTGTATAATATCAAAGGTTTAATAAGTAATTTATGAGTTTCCCATTAGGTCCTAGCCCATTTGGTATAAAATAGATTACTTTTATCCATCACTCAACAACTAAATTGTATGTTGGTACCTCAGATTACAGAACAATCTTTAATCTGAAGTTGGTACCTACTAATTGTACCTATAATTGACGATGTTTGTGCGATAATTAAAATGATGAAGTTACATGTATTTTAAGGTATTTTTCTTAGCTTTTGCATTAATATAATGTTTACTTTAAATTCTTTTCCATGTTAAGTTTTGAGTGCACCTTTATAGCTTGAGATAATGATTCTATTATACATGTGATAGTTTTTTTAAAATATCGTATTATTTTGTTTTTCATTACAGGCGTATTTCCTTCATTTAATAAATAATTATTACAAGCTTATCATATTAAAATAGTTTACATGTTTTAGATATGTCAGGCATTCTGCTAAGATTAATTTTTTAACACATTTTAGATTATGTTAGACTAAGTAAACAATAATGATAACGATTATAATTCTCCACAATGAAAAGACCTAAAATAATAGCAAATTATTCTACTTCACGAGACCATATTCCCATTTATAATGCGCGGCTTGTAAGTGAAGTAAACTGCGTTCGACTCACATAATGCGGCACTCAAGTCCGAAAATGTGGATCTGAATGAAAACGGTGTTCAGTGCAAAAATGATTTAATTAGGCTAGTTTATTCTATTCAGGAGCGAGCACGTTCAACAAGTATCAAGCTCAGTTTCAAAATCCTCAATACTTTTATGTGAAGCCGTCGTATAAAGTAATGAAGTTGAATTTTCCTGTTAAAAGAGATTACTTTTTTTTCATCGGGGCGTCAAAGAGTGGCGATCTACTTGAAGATTTTTCTTTCCGATGGTATCTGAATGCTGCACCACAATGCGTCGGGTTCAAAAGAGCTTGATGAATTCCAGCCCTTTGTTTCCGCTCGCTCTGTCTCAACGAGGCATTGCTTTTTAATTTAGACCATTTCGCCTCCTCTTTTATTCTGGTAATAAATCTGGATATCAAGTAGCTTTATAAGCTAATTTGTCCGTGTACTTCGAGCACAACTAGTAGGCAAATATAGATGTTTATAAAAGTGCATTCACACCACAGTTACTAGGTATTTGTTGAGCTACATTTCCAAATGTACGGTCAGAAACATCAGCTGATAGCAAAAAAGCTATGAAACAAAAGTTAATGCTATTAATAACACAATATGATTGTTCTGCAACCGATTCCACTGAAGATTTTTGATACATCTGTAATAATATTATGTTTAATTTTTTTTGGGAATTGAGCCGTTTATATCGTCACTTCTTCTACTAAAGCACCTTTCCGAATCTGTTGCAGAAGCCAAAATACGCTTCAATTTCTAGAAATCCTCGATCTTGATATAGCAGTAACAGTAGGTACTCTATTGCAAATCTATGCAACTAATGCAACTCGTAGAACTACTTGGTTCCATCAATCTCTATCACAAACCACACGAGAATACACATGATATACTGAATGTCGGTAACGAGTGTTACTCGTACATTTACACAAAGAAATATACCTATACCTTTTCTATTTCTTTATAAAAGTTTTGATTTTTTTGTTTGTTTATAATGGATAAACTTAAAAACTACTAGACAGATTTCAATAATTATTTCAATCATAGTGCCACCATGGTGCTCTGTTCTTTGTCAGTAACATGGGCTATAATTTATTAAAAAAGTAGGAATCTATGTACACTGAAACTGAAGCATGAAGGCGGTTACTTGTCTATAGTAAATAAAAATAATAATAATACCTATTCTCTGATATAATGCAGTGTTTTACATATTAATGAGTGTATTACATACGTATAATAACTTATACATAACTATGAATGAGGTATACTTTGTTTGAATTTTGAGGCAATTCTTTTCAAGCGTATTAGCAGAGTATTAGACTGTAAAACTTTAGCTGTCACTTCAGGATATCCGATAATTATATATCAGGTTATCCAATAAAGCTTTGTCCTTTGTCAGTTTTTTGTAGCTGTTCACTATTAATACAACGACCCAAAACCTCTTCATCTTTAGGTGTTCAAGTGTCGGGTTTTTATGAATCCTAACTACTCTGGAAAATAAATTATTACACTAGCCGGGAATTTGATGCCCCTGTGGCGCAATGGCTACCACACCGAATTGCCGTGCCAAGGGTGTTGGGTTCGATTCCCAGCGAGGCGGATATTGTAGGTATGTGTTCTTGTTGACAACATAAAAGTGTTGACAACATAAACAGATTACTATTTGACAAGGGCGTAACTCTAGAATTCTCTTGGTTCTGTATTCTATTTTAAATGATCCAACTATTCCTTATCTAAATGAAAACTTTCAGTATCTCTGCTCAACTACCAGGAGGGAGCTACGTTCATGCAGATATCCAAAAAATTCCTTTCCACCTCATAATAGTTTTATTTTTCGGTAATTCGTTTACAATTCAGGCTACACTACTCTGGAATGCTTTACCGCTTACCATCGGAATTTCAAAAACATTTTCAAAACATTAGTCCGAGAACACTTTCTGAATATTTACCCGAATCCGTGAGTCGATCAAGTTTTGTTTGTTTATTTCCACTTTCTTTAAAATATGTTACGTAATTATGTATTTTTGTATGTATGTTATACATATGTAGTAAATGATCATTATATTGATGTATTATTTGCATATTATATTAATTTGTGAACATATAATATTAAGTTGTAAATTATCAAGATTATTCGTCACACTTATATTGTCTATCACGAAGGTGAGTTTCCTCGAATAAACGATACTCAAACGTCAGATTAGTTAAAAGAATATTTTGTTGTGTCATGATGACAATTGGTACGTTTTCCATTCTTCAATAAGAACGTGATTCGCAACCCCTAAAGCAATTCCATTCTTCTGTTGTTGCCATTATAAAGAGCCTCTGAAGTCAATGGTCTCCAAATATGTTAGTCAAGCCATAGACTCCTAAAAAAATATTTGTAATTGATTTACAATTTCTTAATGTAAAATATTTGCACCAAATTTCCCTTACAAAGAAAAAGATTTTGTACAAAGAAAGGGTATTTTAACCTCAAAGTAAGATTGATGTTTTTTTTCTTTAGCAGTTACTAAGTTCTTTCTTACAGCTTTATTTCTTGCGCTAGGTACTAAATAACACTTATTTTAATTCGCTCGCCAGGACGGAATAAGAATTTACAGTTTAGTTAATTTTTACTCGCCCATGCAGACACTATGTGCTCGGTAACGTGTTGCAGTCATTAATAAATTATGCCAGCGTGATCATATGGGATAATTTAATAACCTAGTTAGGTATTATGTCTAATGAACTGTTTGGATAATGAACTAAGTCATTTTATTGCAAAAACGTGAATATTTTTACTCGTAAAATTATTTTACGTAATAACACAGATTCGATGTTGATATCGTACAACATAATAATGCAAATTAAAAACTTTGGCACAGTGAATTTTTGATAAGTACTTGTATTATGCCATGAAAACACCACAAATACAAATTGGTACCTAAGCTGGTGTAGTAAAAAAATTAAGAAAGAACAAAACGTTTGATGATGATTATGATTTTTTGTTCATGCCAAAGTTATAATGTATACAAAGTTGTAATGTAGTTATAATGTATGTATAGTAAGGTTGTTGCTGCAAAAACTCCTACCGCAATCAAATAGCACCATCTTCTTTCGTTACCTGTTGTGTTTTAAAGTGCATGCATACAATGTCATATGAAAGTCAGTCGGAAATAAATCTTCATTCGGTGCACACGCCTTTTAATTCTCGTCAATCGTCTACATACAAAATCCTTATAACAAGTTCAGTAAGGTACATAATGGTCAACATCGAGCCGGATCGCATATGAGTTCAACAAACAAGACTTGAATAGCCGCAATACAATAGGAAGAGATAAGAACGGGTCGAGCCTACATCTATTGAAAAAATTGTTTACGTCGTTGAGCCGTATTACAAAGGGATTAAGACTGCAATTAGCAACAGCTATCGAAGAGTCAAGAGACAAACAACTTCGCTCGACTGGAAGATTAACGTTTATATAATTCATTACGTTTTGCAATATTACGTTGTTAACGATACATCATGGCTACTAACGTCGAACAATTAATCAGTTTATTGGAAGATACTGCTAATTTACTTAAGAAGACACAAATTAATCTGAAGAAATGTTCAAAATCAAGATTAACTAAAGGATATTTACGTGCTCGTTTGCAATGCATCGAGGAATATTGGAAGATATTTACATCTACACATCAAGAACTGGTTAAGATTACACCGCAAGTGAAACGCATGGAAATTTCGTATTTTGTCAACGACGAGTACAGCACGGTTGAAGATTTGTACCTTTGCATTAAGGCTGACATTGAAGATACAATATTGCACATGGAATCGTCACGTACTTCGGCGCAGCACGGGACGTCGAGTGATAATGAGATGTCGTCGGACGGAAGCCTATCGCTAGTTAGACTACCTAGGATTCAGTTACCTACCTTTTCGGGAAATTACGAAGTGTGGCCTACATTTCAAGATTTATTTATGAGTTTAGTACATAACAACGCATCGCTATCTAACGTACAAAAACTTTATTATTTAAAAACAAGCATAGCGGGCGAAGCTGAAGCACTTCTTAGGCATATTTGCGTAACCGAATCAAACTATACCCAGGCATGGGAAACACTGAAACAGCGATACGGAAATAAGCGTGTTATAGTGAATTCTCTACTCAAGAGGTTATTTACACAGAAGAAGATTAATGTACAGTCTGCCCATGAAATAAAAATGTTACTCGACACTACAACGGAGTGCATTAACACTGTTCGCGCGAACCAGTGGCGCGGGCCATCGTGGCTACAGCTGAGGCGCGGGCGTCGGGCAGCCATCGCCATTCTCCCGCCACTCGACCTACGGCGGCCACCGCGGCAGCACACTGATCGCGATTGCGTTGTACTCGTTCGGAACATAGTAAATTATTATATACAGTCCGCTCTTATTATTTACCTAAGCCCTAGACCACCTTTGGGCACTAACATTTTTGGTCCTTCGTCCGTCAATTAAAAAGTGAAGCAGTAGCCCGAAAAGAAGAATAGATAATCGTTTTGAAGAGTATATATCGGATCGGCGTTATTGGACTTCGTGCACATTGCCGCGTCATCTGCGCTGCGAGGTTGAAGTCGTCTACACATCGTGGGAAGCGAGAAGAATTGGTTAAGGCGTCGTGAGTCGTTCCAATTAATTTCCCTCTTATCTTATCCAAAAATTTTCAAATCAATGCCAATTTGGTACTCCAATTTTTTAACCTTTTTTTCGCCAATATTTAATCAAGTGCTATAAACATTTCCTCTTAGTCTTGCACCATATCTATACCTGCTATTAGCACCCTTTTGTTCATTAATTACTTGCTTTGTGCGTTGCATTGTTATCTCGCACGCGTGGCGCGCGCGCCGGCCGTTTGACCGACGTAGCGTAGTGAAGGTCATTGCCCGAGCCGTGCATTCTTTCGTTGCAATTAGCAAAACATCTGGTATTTTTTCATTCATAATAAATTTTTTTCTCTTTCACGCATTCATTCAAGCTAATATTTAAGAATGGCTGAACTGAAACTCATTAAGAAACGCTCGTCATTGAAATCAAAGATTACTATATTCACGAACTATCTTTCCATACTTACTTAATAGCTGCGCTTCCTTATCCAATTTACAACGTTTGGATTTGGAGGGACGTTTTAATAAATACGATGCCCTATACGATGAATTCGATGAATTACAGACCGAGATTGAGATGTTATCGGAAGATCCAGACGAGGCGTATGCAGAGCGAGCCCAGTTCGAGGAGCAGTACTACGCTCAGGCAGCCCTGGCGCGCAGCCTGCTGGCCGACAACCAGCCTCGAGACGGTCCGGGTTCGATACCAGGCTCAGCATCAGGTGGGACAAACAGAAGTAATTTTGTACGATTACCTAAGATTGATTTGTCCCATTTTGATGGTAGCTATCAGTACTGGCTTGAGTTTAGAGATACTTTCATTTCATTAATTCATAAAAACGATTGTATCGATCCCATAAATAAATTTCACTATCTTCGTGCATCTTTGAAAGGTAGTGCCGCAATTGTCATTAAAAACATCAATTTTAGTGGTGAAAATTATCAAATCGCGTGGGATTTATTGTGCGAGCGATACAATAATAACCGCATACTCGTTCATAATCATGTACAGGCGTTGTTTAGCGTAGAACCGGTTCTTAAAGAATCGAGTAGATGCTTGCGTAATTTAATAGACGTAACAAATAAAAACATTAGAGCGTTAACTACATTAAATCAACCGACAAAGTATTGGGATACACTAATTATTTATATGATGTCTACCAAATTAGATATAACTACTAGTCGTCATTGGCAAGAATATCGCAATACTTTGACAGATGAGCCTTCTTTAAATCAATTTTCAACATTCATTACAAATAGAATTGAACTTTTAGAATCATTAGAAAATCATAATCATCAAATTCACAATCACAATCATAAAAATAAAGCCGAATTAAGCAGACCTAAAAGTTTTGTAATCGAATCAACATATTCATGCCCATTATGTTTTAAAAAGCATTTTCTATATACATGTGAAACATTTAGAAAGCTATCCATTGAGGATCGCCTTGAAAAAGCCAAAAACTTAAAGGTTTGCCTGAATTGCTTGCGTCCAGGTCATTTTCATCAAAAATGTAAATTGTCCCATTGCAAATATTGTAAATATAAGCATAACACGCTTTTGCACTTAGAATCGAATCAAAACCCCATTTCAAACTCCATCATCACCCCGTCTTCATCTTCATCTCATGATAATGTTGTTTTATCATCCAATGCTGTGCAGCCTACTGTGTTTTCCGTCTTACTTTCCACAGCTCTGGTGCAAGTCGTGGACAACATGGGTAAGAAGACCACGGCCAGGGTCTTATTGGATAACGGAAGTACAACCAATTTTATTACTGCCAGCTTATGCAACTCGCTAGGGTTGTCAAAAGGGGAGGCGAGCTCTACGGTGACAGGTATCAATAATCAGACCTCTTATAGTGCACAGTCTTGTAATCTCACAATTGAGTCTTTTTGCCGTGACTATAGGGTTAATATAGAATGTCTAGTTTTACCTGAAATAACCAAGCTTTTGCCGTCGCGTTTAATAAACAAAAATAGTATTCCTATTCCTAAGGGTTTACAACTTGCTGACCCGTCTTATAATATTCCATCGGCCATTGATATTTTGATAGGGGCAGACTTATTCTGGTCCCTCTTAGAAAATAATGTCATCGACTTAGGTAAAAATCAACCAAAATTATGCGAAACCAAATTAGGGTGGATTGTGTCAGGCAATATTGGGCATAATTCATTTCTATCTTCTTCACACAATTGTAATTTTACACAAGGTTCTACCAATTCTGATCTAACGAGGTTTTGGGAATTAGACACCATCTCGCCTTCACATTCTCTTTCACCTGAAGAGAAGGCGTGTGAAGACAGTTTTTATGCCAATACTGTCCGTCAGGATGATGGTCGTTTCGTGGTCACAATGCCTTTTAAACATGATCCCAGTTTGTTAGGGGATTCGTTCGAAATGGCTAAGCGACGCTTTTTCTCGTTAGAACGACGTCGACAACGTAATCCTGACTTAAATGACGGTTACGTAGCCTTTATGCGTGAGTACGAACATCTAGGACACATGACAGAGGACACTACATCTGGTGTTTTGGAAAACAATCAAATAAATCATTTTTTATGTCAACATTGTGTCCTACGTACTTCTAGCACAAGCACGAAGTTACGTACAGTATTCGACGCGTCCGCGACCACTACCTCGGGTGTATCTCTTAACGACCTTCAAATGGTAGGCCCTGTCGTACAAGATGATCTTCTGTCTATATTAATACGTTTTAGACAACATAAAATAGTAGTCACAGCAGACATCGAAAAAATGTATAGGTCTATAAATCTTAATCCTAATCAACAATCGTTACAGCGTATTGTTTTTCGTGCGGATCCGAAGCAAAAGCTTAAAACTTACACTTTAAGAACACTTACCTACGGCACTGCGTCAGCTCCATACTTGGCCACTAAGTGTTTAGTAAGTTTAGGATCTAGTACATCTAATCAAGAAGTCAAGCGGTGCATCGAACATGACTTCTATGTAGACGATTTTTTAAGTGGTTCGTCTACAATTGCGAATACATTAGATATCTGTCGGCAAGTAAAATCTATTTTATCATCAGCTCAATTTAATTTACGAAAATGGCGGTCAAATTCGTCTCAGATTGTGTCAGAATTAGATAAATCTTCAAGTAGCGCTAGTCAAAATCTAGATCTAAATAATGACGGCGATAATAGTTCATGTAAAACTCTAGGGTTGTACTGGTTTTCAGATTCAGATACTTTATCATTTTCTATTAATATCGATCAAACATGTAAAATTACTAAACGGTACATTTTATCAGTAATTAGTAAAATTTTCGATCCGTTAGGCCTCCTAGGCCCTTGCGTTGTCGAAGCAAAGTGTATACTACAAAGACTTTGGATTGAAAAATATGATTATGACACGGAAGTCTCACAATCTATTCAAAAGGCTTGGTATTCCTTTGCAAATAAACTTACATATTTAAATAGCCTTAAAATACCTCGCTGGGTTCTGTGTGATAATTCATCGTCTCACGAAATTCATGTATTCACTGACGCGTGCGATAAGGCCTACGGAGCATGCCTTTATATTCGGTCACTAAATCATTCAGATAGTACACACATTCAATTAGTTGCATCTAAAAGTCGTGTAGCACCTATTAAACCTACAACTATTCCGCGTCTAGAGCTTTGCGGTGCTTTGTTAGGTTCAAGATTGTGCACTAAAGTTTTAGAATCATTAACATTAAATATTTCAAAATGCTACTTTTGGTGTGATTCTACCATTGTGTTGGGTTGGTTGTCTTCACCTTCCAATCAACTCAAACCATTTGTACGCAATCGTGTCAATGAGATTCAAGAGAGTACCAGTGGTCACACGTGGAGCTACGTCCCTTCTAAAGACAACCCGGCAGATCTCGTTTCCCGGGGGCTTAAAGGTGATCAAATCAGTAGTTCTAATTTGTGGTGGCATGGCCCCAAATTCCTTTCATTGGATATTAGTCAATGGCCCAAAATGCCCACTAACTACGAGAAACGTGACCTACCAGAAACGACGGCTGATTATTGTTCTAATTTATGTAATCAATCAAGCGCAATCTGCAATCAATCAAATGTAATATGTAATCAATCTAATAATAAAATATCAATAATACAAAATCTAATTAACAAATATTCAAACTATAACTATTTACAAAGAGTGATCGCCTATGTACAAAGATTCATTCATAATTGTTCAATTAAAAATAAAAATAAACAATCAAATAAATTTTCGGGTCCATTATCTGTACAAGAACTAAATAATGCATCCATTCTTATTTTACAGCACTCTCAAATCCAAATGTTTCCCGAGGAGTTTGCTCTTCTATCAGCCGGTAAACCCTTACCTCGAAAAAACAGATTAATTTCATTATCCCCATTTTTAGACGTTAATAAGATCATTCGTGTGGGCGGCAGGCTTGATAATTCCCCTTATGATTACGACACAAAGCATCCTATACTATTATGTAACAAGCACATATTAACAAAACGTATATTCGAAACACAACATATTAAATTATTACACGCAGGTCCTCAACTACTTTTGGCAAATATTCGGCAAAATTATTGGCCTCTTAAAGGTAAAAGTATTGCTAAATCTACTGTTAATAAATGTTTAAAATGTTACAGGTTTCGAGCTAAAAATATTCAACCTTTAATGGGTCAATTACCGTGTAACAGAACAAATTTAGAATATCCATTTTTGCATTGTAGTGTTGACTACGCCGGGCCAATACTGATTGCGGACCGGAAGGGTCGTGGCTGTAAGCTCTTAAAATCGTACATTAGTATTTTCGTTTGTCAAGCCGTTAAAGCCGTTCATATCGAGCTCGTATCGGACTTAACTGCAGAAGCCTACATGGCCGCTCTTAACCGTTTCATAGCGCGTCGCGGTAAACCTCGTAGCATAACGTCCGATAACGGGACTAACTTTGTAGGAGCGTCTAATGAAATCTATCGTTTCTTACAGGAATCCAATATTGCATCTGATGTAGCTCAGGAGGGTATCGCCTTTAGTTTCGTTCCTGCCTATTCACCGCACTTTAACGGTATCGCTGAGGCTGCCGTTAAATCAACTAAGTACCATCTAAAAAGGTTACTCCAATTAACTCATTTTACGTTCGAGGAAATGTGTACGTGCTTGACTCAAATAGAGGCTATTCTAAATTCTCGTCCTCTTACCCCACTTTCCTCTGATCCATTAGATTTTACAGCCCTTACTCCTTCCCACTTTTTAATTGGTCGATCACTGACGTCTATACCACATCCAACCGTCGCTGATGTCGAAATTACCCGGCTCCAACGTTATCAGCGAGTAGAAAGCATAAAACAACATTTCTGGAAACGTTTTAACGCCGAATATGTCTCTCTACTCCAGCAGAAGACGAAGTGGACGACGACTTCGAGCGACTTGGCCTTGGGCGCGCTCGTACTGGTGAAGGACAAGGCGCTCCCTCCGCTGTTGTGGTGCTTGGGGCGCGTCGTCGCGGTCCACCCCGGCAGCGACGGCATCACTCGCGTCGTCGACGTGAAGACGAAGCGAGGCACCATCCGACGGGGCTTCAATAACATCTGCCCTCTACCATCGTGTTGAAGACTACATGCTTCAAGGGCGGGAGTATGTTCGCGCGAACCAGTGGCGCGGGCCATCGTGGCTACAGCTGAGGCGCGGGCGTCGGGCAGCCATCGCCATTCTCCCGCCACTCGACCTACGGCGGCCACCGCGGCAGCACACTGATCGCGATTGCGTTGTACTCGTTCGGAACATAGTAAATTATTATATACAGTCCGCTCTTATTATTTACCTAAGCCCTAGACCACCTTTGGGCACTAACAAACACGTTAAATAATTTAGATGTCAAAACCGAGTCTTGGGATCCTGTAATAATATTTCTTCTCGTACAGAAATTGGACCAGGACTCACACAAGGAATGGGAGAACTACTCGTACAAGATTACCTCTGATGAATTACCTTTGTGGAGTGATTTAAAAGGTTTTTTGGAATCTAAATTTAGAACACTCGAGTTGGTTACTCCGACAAATACACGTAGTACTACAACGTCTTCAACTTCTCAAAGGGCAAGAGAAAAGCATACATTCCATAGCACATATCCGTCGACGAAAATATGTATATTATGCAATGAAAATCATACGTTGTGCCATTGTAAACAATTCAGCCAAATGACAATAAACGAAAGGAACAATTTTGTTAAAGACAAAAATCTTTGTTACAACTGTCTGCTAAAAGGCCATCCTGTTACATCGTGTCGATTGCCAGTATCATGTCGCATCTGCAATAAGCGTCATCATAGTCTTCTGCATCAAGTTAAGACGGAGGAGTCTGTGGCTCATACTAGTGTCGCTCAAATACAACCACAGGTTTCTAATGCAAATGTAGAAGAATGTGAGTTTCAAGTTAATACAATGATGACGTCACATTTTAACGCAAACAGTGGATTCGCTTTATTAGCTACTGCAATGGTGAAGATACAAAGTGAAGAAGGACATACAATAATGTTACGAGCCTTAATAGATCAGGGATCGCAGGCTACATTCATTAGTGAACGTGCAACACAATTATTGAAGCTGAAAAAGAAACGTGTTTATGGTACAATCACAGGAGTCGGCACCTCTCAAACACAAATTAACAGTATTGTGCGAATACGAATTAAATCTATGTACGATACAGAATTTTGTTTACCAACAGAAGCTTACGTAATATCAAAGCAAGTTACTTCTAAATTACCTACTGAATCCATTAATTGTACAAACTGGCCGCATTTACAGAACTTACAACTTGCCGACACAGCTTACCATAAATCAGCACATATTGATCTTTTATTGGGTGTAAAAGAATATGCAGCCATCATACAACCTGGTGTCATTAAAGGTCCAGTGGGCACGCCATGCGCCCAAAAAACGGCTTTAGGCTGGATACTGTTTGGAACAATTGAAGATAAACATACAAGCACACACAATATATTAGTAATGCATCATCAAATAGACTTAGACAATATGTTGAGAAATATGTGGGAGTTGGACAACGAAAATGAAAGAAGACTGACAAAAGAAGAAAGATTGTGTGAAAATATATACGAGAAAACTTATGAACGGAATAAAGATGGAAGGTACATAGTCAATTTGCCTTTTAAAACTGAAAATCTAAAATCGCCAAATGGTAATAGTAAAGAAATAGCTATGAACAGATTTTTACAATTAGAGAGAAAGTTTAAAAAGATACCTAAACTAAAAGAAGATTATACAAAAGTCATTGAAGAATATTTAAGTTTAAATCATGCTGAAGAAATAGCAGAAAATGAGTATGAAAATAAATCAGTATATTTAAGTCACCATGCTGTAATTCGTAACGATAGTGAAAGTACTCCAACCAGAGTTGTGTTCGATGCATCCTGTAAAGATGATAATCACATATCACTGAACGACGAACTGCTTGTTGGTCCAGTACTCCAAGAAGACCTGCGGAGTATAATAATGAGATGGAGAATGCACGCTATTTGCTTCGTTGCTAACATAAAAAAAATGTACAGAATGGTGCTAGTAGAAAAAAAAGCATACAGATTATCAACGTATCTTATGGAGAAGCGATCCATCAGTTAAAATAAAAGAATATCGCTTACTTACAGTCACATTTGGAACCGCCCCCGCACCATACCTCGCAGTTAAAACATTGATACAATTGGCAAAAGACGAAGGAGCAGATTTTCCACTCGCAGCTAAAATACTTGAAGAAGATTTCTACGTAGATGACCTACTTACTGGTTTTGACAGTGTGGAAAAAGCAATAGAAGCGAGTGTACAACTGAAAGAACTATTAAAACGAGGTGGTTTTGAATTACAAAAGTGGTCATCGAATAGTACAGAATTCATTAAAAGCATTGCACCTGAAGAAAGATCTGCTAGACTACAAATAAATATGAATATTGAAGGAACAGTAAAAGCATTAGGAATCCTGTGGGATTTAGCAAACGACCGATTCAATTATAAATTTAACTTACCTGTTATTCCGAAAACCATTACAAAACGAAGCATTTTGTCCGACATGCAAAAGTTGTTTGACCCACTCGGTTGGATTGCACCTTCAATTATAACTGCTAAAATTCTGATACAAGAGCTATGGATGGAAAAATTAAACTGGGACGAAGAAATCAATGAAGACCTGAAACAAAAATGGATAAATATAAGACAAGATTATGAAAACGTAAAAGACATAACAGTTGACAGATGGATTGGAAGTATGAACAAAGAAGGCTATAAGATTGAACTGCATGGATTTTCTGATGCCTCAGAAAAGGCCTATGCTGCCGTCGTCTATTGCAGATTAATTAATGCTAATGGAAGTATAACAACCAAGCTACTAGCAGCACGGACACGTGTTGCTCCAGTTAAATCTGTATCCCTCCCCAGGCTTGAACTTTGTGGCGCTGTTCTGCTCTCGAAACTGCTGAAACAAGTAGCACAGGCAATGAGAATTCATTCTTCAAATTTATTTGCATGGACAGACTCTACTATAGTTTTGTCATGGCTACATGGGCATCCATTGCGATGGAAACAATTTGTTGCCAATAGAGTTGTTGAAATTTTAGATAATGTGAATAGCGAACAATGGCATCACGTCCTTTCCCAAAACAATCCAGCTGATATTGCTTCACGAGGTGCACGCCTATCTGAATTAAAAACCTGTAAGATGTGGTGGGAAGGACCAGAGTGTTTAAAAGAGAGAGAAATACAATATGATAAAATAGACACTATATCTACAAACTTAGAAATGAGAAACATTCATGCCAATGTAAAAATTCAAGAAGAAAGTACAATTGAATTTGAAGATTTTAATAATTTGAATGAACTTTTAACAGTAATTGTATACAGTTTAAGATTTCTATACAGTAAGAAAAATCCAGATGGAGTAGATAAACCAATTCAAACCACAGAATTAAATGAAGCTTTAAACAAATGTATAAAAATAGCACAGAAAGAATTTGAAGATGAAATAAGTAACCTGAAAAAGAAAATAAATATTAAAACAAATAGTAAATTAAAAATGTTGAACCCTTACCTGGACAGTGATGGTATTCTCAGAGTTGGTGGAAGACTGCAGAACTCCAATCTTCCAGAATACAGCAAACACCCTGTAATACTAGGAAACAAAAGTAGTTTGACTTACCTCATTATATCTGATGCACATAAGAAGACGCTGCACGGTGGCACCCAGCTCGTACTAACATATCTGCGATCAAAATATTGGATTATACATGCTAAGAACACTGTAAAGTCATATATACATAAATGCACCATTTGTGCCAGACAAAGGGCGATCAATAGAAACCAATTAATGGGAGACTTACCAAAGGCTCGAATCACACCTGCACGTCCATTTCAGCACTGTGGAGTCGATTTTGCTGGTCCTTTGAAAGTTTTGATGTCGAGAGGACGTGGAGCAAAACAGAATAAAGCTTATATTGCAATATTCGTGTGTATGGCCACAAAGGCGATTCACCTAGAGCTGGTTGGTGATCTCACGTCAGAGTCATTTATTGCTGCATTTCGTCGATTCATAGCTCGCAGAGGAAAATGCACACATATTTGGAGCGATCAAGGACGAACCTTTGTTGGTGCAAATAAAGATTTAGCAGAGGCATTCTCAGAAGCAAAATTACAACTTCCAGGAGACTTAGAAAATCTTCTATCATTAGAGGGAACTCAGTGGCACTTTATACCACCTTATAGTCCAAATTTTGGCGGATTATGGGAGGCTGGAGTTAAATCGACTAAATATCATTTACGGAGAATTCTTACATCCAGCCTGACATTCGAAGAAATGTCCACTACTTTGTGCGAAATAGAAGCCTGCTTAAATTCCCGGCCATTGACTCCATTAGACACTTGTGACCCTGATGCACCAGAACCTCTCACGCCTGGACATTTTTTGATCGGCGAACCTCCAATTAATATACCTTCTCCTGATTTGAGAAACATTAGTATGAGTCACTTAAGTCGTTGGCAGATGACACAAAAACTAGTACGAGATTTTTGGCAAAGGTGGAAGACAGAGTACTTAACAAGGTTGCAGACAAGATCTAAATGGCAACAACGCAAAACAGAATACCAAATTGGAGACATAGTTTTGTTGAAGGATGAGCAACTTCCACCTGGAAAATGGTCCTTGAGCAGAATAACAGAAAAACATCCAGGGCCTGATGGTTGCACTCGAGTGTATAGTCTTAAATGTCGCGGTGATATTGTTAAACGTTCAGTTACAAAATTGTGTGATTTTCCTGTCAATAATGATTAGATTGGTTTAATTGTTATTTAAAAAAGACTGTCGCTTTTTGGTGGGCGGCATGTTGTGTTTTAAAGTGCATGCATACAATGTCATATGAAAGTCAGTCGGAAATAAATCTTCATTCGGTGCACACGCCTTTTAATTCTCGTCAATCGTCTACATACAAAATCCTTATAACAAGTTCAGTAAGGTACATTACCAATTAATAATTTAGCTACCTACATAATCCTACCTACTTTTTTGTAAAAATTATTAATGCAATACACATCATCTTACGTTCACGGAAGCAACGCCTTTTTTTTCCTTATTCCCTAAATAATACCTGGAGCAATCTTCTACATGGTCCATACGAGCCGGATATCGGAATTTTGAAGGATATTATACTCCGATCAGCGATTAATTACGAAGGATTGCAAGAGAATTGGTGGATATCAATAATTATATTTGACTACGTGGAGTGACCGGAAATTTATTGCGTCATCCTGAAGAAATTGGAATTTTCCACGGTCTGGATAGCTAACAGTCGTATTCATTATCAAATTAGTCCACCCAACACTCTATTAACAGGTATTTTTAGTGTAGGTAAGTCAGCCGTAAATTATCAGGTTAGTAACTAAAATTCTTTTCATTTTTCTTTTGTCTGTGAGTGGTTATAAATTGTAATAATTATTTACTGATTTGCTTTGCTTTTTTTAACAGTTGTATTACCCTACAGTTAGCAAATTAGGATTTATTTGGTTTTACAGGCTGCATCATTTGTAATACTAATTTAAGCGTTGTTTATAACTTTTTATTTATATAAATTCCAGGTTGATAATACCAGCTAACGCAATGTCAGAGGATAAGGAGCTGATTAGGAAACGGGCGAGTATTAAGGGAAAGGTTACCCTTTTCTTGAATTATCTGACGTCTTTAAATCAACCTTTAAGCCATATCGAGGTAAGCGAGTTACAATTTCGTTATACTAGACTAGAGGCATTATATGAACAATATGATGAGGTGCAATTATCACTGGAGTGTAGTACTGAAAATTTGGCTGTTCAGATGTCAGAACGCAGCGAGTTTGAATCCATTTATTATAAAACCCTAGCTCAAGCTCAGAAATTACTTGATGATAATATTACTAAGAAAAGACATTCTATTGATAATAGTGAGATAAGTTCGCGTTCTAATAATCATAACGTTGTTAAATTACCGACTATTCAGTTGCCGAAATTCAGTGGTTCTTATACAAACTGGTTAGAGTTTCACGACACATTTGTCAGTCTTATTCATTCAAACGACGAGATCAACGAAATAAATAAATTTCATTATCTTCGATCGTCACTCGAAGGGTCCGCTGCTGTGGTGATCAACTCGATTCAGTTTTCTGCTGCTAATTATTCAGTAGCTTGGAACCTACTGTGTGAGCGGTTCGACAACAAACACCTGCTTATTCAACATCACGTTTCAGTATTATTTCAAATCGACACACTTCAAAAGGAATCTTCAGCTAGTTTGAAGGGCTTACTCGACACTATTAATAAAAACCTACGTGCCCTTGAATTTTTAGGTGAACCTGTTACACACTGGGATACCTTACTCATTTATATTATTAGACATAAGTTAGACAGTAAAACCTACCGTGAGTGGGAAGAGTATAAGGGCAGCCAGCCTAAGGATTCTAAAATTACATTTAATTTATTTCTTACTTTTATTAAAAACCGTGCTGACATATTAGAAACGTTAGAATTGGCAACATCAACGTCTACTAAACATTCGAACACGAGTAAACTACATTCTAATAAGGTTCGAACGATGATGGCACAGGATTCTGGCAAACACAGTTTTGGTAATAATAATAAACAAGATTCTGATATTTCTAATAAACCTAAAATTTGTGTTATGTGTAACGGTAATCATAAGATAAGCAGTTGTCCTCAGTTTTTATCATTGAGCAATGAAGCTCGTTTGAACATGTTACCTAAATATAAAATTTGTTTTAATTGTTTTAACCCTGGACATTTTGCAAACAACTGCAAAAAGTTTGGTTGTAAAATATGCCGTCGTCGGCATAATGTTTTAGTTCACGTTGACAATGCTTCAAAGTCCTCCAATGGTACTTCTACCAGCAGTGATGATGCGAATGGCAGTACGAATGTCTCCACTCAATCAGCTGCTTCTGCCGGCTTGTCACTCTCGGCGAACGTTGAACAGGATGACGTGTTATTATCCACTGCGTTAGTGAAAGTCATGGGGACAAATGGTCAGGAGTATGTTGCTCGTGCTGTGCTTGACAGTGGCAGCACATCATGCCTCTTGACAGAAAAACTATACCGACAACTAGGTTTGACTGCTAAGACTGTGAACAAATCCATTTTAGGTATTAACAATTCGTCATCGTTTATTAATAAAATTTGTTCTGTGTCAATAAAATCATTAAATAATAATTATCGCGTTAATATTAACTGTTTTATTCTCCCTTCAATTACGGATAAGGTTCCTAGCACACATGTTAACTTGTCGAAAATTAAAATTCCGTCTGATTTGTGTCTCGCTGATCCCAACTTTCACTCACCGGCACCTGTTGACATGTTGCTCGGTGCTGACATCTTTTGGGATTTATTGGAATCACAGCGAATAAAATTAGGTGATGGACAACCAATTCTTTGTGAGACTAAATTGGGTTGGTTGATCTCTGGCCCAATTAAAGGTGGTATTTCTTCTAATGTTTTAAAATGTAATTTTATAAAGGTGCGTTCAGATTGCCTCAGTGAATTAAATATTAATATTGATCAACAACTGGTAAAGTTTTGGCAACTTGAAGAAGTGCGTACTTCGTCACCATATTCCTCAGAGGAGAAGTTGTGTGAGGAGCATTTCATAAAAAATACTACTCGTTTGGAAAACGGTCAATTTTGTGTAAGAATTCCTTTGAAAGGTTCTCCTGATCAATTAGGTGAATCCTTGTCGCGAGCCAATCACTGTTTTTCTTCATTAGAGCGTAGATTTAAATCTAAGCCCCAGTTTTGTAAAATGTACAAGGAGTTCATGTTGGAATACGAAGCTTTAGGACACATGTCAAAATGTAAATTTATTGATGATCAAGCCTGTTTTATTCCTCATCACGGTGTCCTGCGCGAAAGCAGCACCACAACAAAATTAAGAGTGGTGTTTAATGCAAGTAGTTTAACTAATACTGGTATTTCAATTAATAATATTCAAATGGTTGGACCTGTGGTACAGGACGATCTTTTATCGATCCTGTTACGTTTTAGACAACATAAGTACATCCTAGCTGCTGATGTTGAAAAAATGTACCGGCAGATAGTTGTTCATCCTAATGACAGATATCTTCAGCAAATCATTTGGCGCGATAATCAGTCATCTCCATTACAAGCCTATCAACTTAATACCGTGACTTACGGTACGGCCAGCGCTCCATACCTAGCAACTCGGTGTATTCGACAGTTAGGCTTAGATTTAGCGGGTGTCGATGATAAAGTTTCTGAGGTTATTTTGCACGATTTTTACGTTGATGATCTTCTAACAGGTGGAGATGACATTACAGAAGTCAAAACGTTGCGTCAGAAAATTACTTCAACACTTGCTTCAGCGCAAATGAATTTAAGAAAGTGGAAGTCGAATGACATGCAATTAGTTAGTTCTGACTTTCCTCAATCTTCACTGGACTTGAATATTGGTGGATGTGAGTCAACCAAAACGTTAGGTCTAGGTTGGCAGCCAATGTCAGATTACCTGTGTTTTCCAATTAATCAGTCAGGTAAATTTGATAACACAAAACGTGGCATGCTCTCGATTATTTCCCAAGTTTTTGACCCACTGGGATTATTAGCTCCATGTGTAATTGCAATGAAGTTATTACTTCAAAAATTATGGTTACAAAAACTTTCTTGGGATGAACAGCTATCACCGGACATTAGCAAGCTTTGGAATGAAATATATGTTAGTTTATCGCAATTAAATGAAATTCGTATTCCACGTCGTGTTTTAATTGATTCATATGAGTTTTTAGAATTCCACATATTTACTGATGCATCTGAACGTGCTTATGGCGCATGTCTTTATGTAAGAAGCGTTGATGATCAGGGTCAGGTTCTTGTGCGTTTATTGTTAGCCAAAAGCCGTGTTGCGCCTCTCAAGCCAACAACCATACCCAGACTCGAATTGTGCGGTGCTCTGATAGGTGTTCGCATTTTTGAAAAGGTTCAAGCTGCATTACGAGTCAGTGCTCGACGCACGTTCTTTTGGACTGACTCCACTATTGTTTTAGGATGGCTCAAAATGTTACCCAATAAACTGCAGCCTTTCGTTCGTAACAGAGTTGCTGAGATTTTAGATAAGACTAGTGGCTGCGAGTGGAGGCATGTCCCAACTGATCAAAATCCTGCTGATCATTTGTCTCGCGGTGTAGATACTGCTACATTATCTGCTTTAGATGATTGGTGGACTGGTCCAAGTTTTTTAATGGATGAAATGTCATTTTGGCCTTCTAAATTGATGAATTTTAATGAAATGTTGCCTGAAATGAAATCTGATCTCGCTTTGCATGTTGTACTGAATAATAATGAATTTAATGAATTGATTAATTTTACACGGTTTTCAAATTTTTTAAGACTCCAACGAACAGTAGCCTATGTTTTACGTTTTATTGACGCTTGTAGAATACAACCCATTCGTGGTCCTCTCAGAACTAATGAATTGCATAAAGCTTTAAATTTAATTATACGAATTTCTCAGGAACAATCTTTCAAAGACTACAAATCTTTACTTAATAATAAACCATTGCCTAAGAAAAGCGAACTACAGAGATTTAACGTTTTTTTGGACGAAAATAAGATAATGCGTATTCGTGGTAGGTTGCAACACTCAGATTTTCCTTACAATAAAAAACACCCGATTCTTATTCATTGCAATCATCACTTTTCTAAGTTACTTTTTAATTATGAGCATAAAAGATTGTTTCATGCTGGACCACAGTTATTGCTGGCGACCATACGAGATACATATTGGCCCATTGGAGGTCGCAGCTTAGCCAGAATGTGCTGCAGGCAATGTGTACGATGTTGTCGTTTTAAGGGTCAAACGGTTAGTCCGATTATGGGTGACTTACCACAGCAGCGAATTCTTGCAAGTTTTCCGTTCGAAAATATAGGGCTGGACTACGCAGGTCCCATTCAGTCAGCTGTTCGTAAAGGCCGTGGCTGTGCATTAGTTAAAGTCTATATAGCTATATTTGTTTGTTTTTCTACAAAATCAATTCATCTTGAATTAGTCGGTGATTTATCAAGCAACACTTTTATCATGGCGTTAAAGAGGTTCATCTCGCGTAGAGGAAAACCGAGGAATATCTATTCTGATAATGGTACCTCATTTGTCGGTGCATATAATGACCTCTCTAAATTTCTGAAGTCAAATTGTGATTCGGTTTCTGAGGAGATGGCTAAAGAGGGAATTAACTTTCATTTTATCCCGGCCTATTCTCCCCATTTCGCTGGCCTTGCGGAAGCTGGTGTCAAATCAACCAAACATCATTTAACAAGAGTGTTGGGCCTTTGTAACCTTACATATGAAGAGCTATATACCATGATGGTACAGGTCGAAGCAATTTTAAACTCCAGACCACTGACACCGCTATCATCGAACCCCGAGGATCTGACGCCGCTTACCCCCGGACATTTTTTAATTGGACGTCCTATGACATCTCTTCCTTCGCCTGCATATCAAGATAAATCCATCAATTCCTTAACTCGATTTGAACGTATTGAGCTTCTCAGACAACATTTTTGGAGTAGATGGAGTAAGGAGTATATTCTCAGAGCTTCAACTTCGAGTCAAATGGCGAGCATGCAAAGGCTCCCTGAAACTGAATTCCTTAGTCGTCTTAAAAGAAGATAATCTCCCCCCTCTCAAGTGGAAAATGGGTCGGATTGTCGCTACCTATCCAGGGACAGACGGCGTAGTTCGTGTTGCAGACGTCAAAACTTCTAGTGGCCTGTTACGCAGATCATTTAGTAAGATTTGTCCGTTACCAGTCTATTCGGAGTCAGAAAGTGGTTGAGAGGCGAGCTCTCAACGCCCGGGGGAATGTTGCTGCAAAAACTCCTACCGCAATCAAATAGCACCATCTTCTTTCGTTACCAATTAATAATTTAGCTACCTACATAATCCTACCTACTTTTTTGTAAAAATTATTAATGCAATACACATCATCTTACGTTCACGGAAGCAACGCCTTTTTTTTCCTTATTCCCTAAATAATACCTGGAGCAATCTTCTACAAAGGTATTTATTTATAAATTTGTATATATATAACACTTTTGTTTTTGTTTTTCTCTTCGTCATTTTCATAATACCGCCATCGATGTTTCTCTTACTTCCCGAAGGTTGACTGGCAGATAATGCTTTTAGCATTAAGTCCGTCTTTATACCTTTTACATTCTTGTATGGTTCTAAAGTTTGAATAAATAAATAAGGAGAGTACAAATATGCTAAATATTCGTTTGGAAATCGAAATATTTACAATACTACCTACTATAAAGCCGTATAATAACAAAATATGAAACAAAAATATGAAAAAAACATAGGTTGGTGCATAAAATATGGCACATAGATTTTTAAACCTGTCTATAAAATAATATTATAATCCATCAATACAAAAATATTCCCAACTATTCCAACAACGCAGCAGTTACAAAAAAGTATTATTTTACTTTGAAATACGTTAGCTAACCTAAAACAGTTATTAGGTTCTATTTCTCGTTCGGAAAGTGGCTAAACTCTGTCTGAAAGCTAAACGCTAGAGCTGCAAAGCCGGTGTTAAGCAATAATTAAGTATACTGCTTACCGTCGACGCCTGAGTTATATTGGAATTTTATTGTACAAAGAAAATCTATAGTTGGTCCGATACTTAACGGACCAAGCTAATGATATGTTGCCTGTTGTAGGTATTTTGAAAAAGGTATACAAAGTGATATGATGAAGCGTTTAGGAATCCAAAAGCTTTTGGATATCTGTGCATCTCAATCCCCATGCCTAATACGATCAGAAGGTCTACACGTTTGTCCGTTTAGGTCACATAATGTAGGTACCTATCTATGTCTTTGGCCCATGGTCAAAGTATGCTCAAAAATCTTCATCAAATGTAACAAATCAATATTTTTTTAAATATTATGTTACCAACGCAGCGATGAAGTGACATTAAATAAAAACATGTTTTGTTACCACGAATTGCATTAAAACTTTCTCAATTAAAATAGAAAACATACAAGTGTTAACACATTATTTGTATTTAATAGTTACGTGTGAAGTGTATGTGTGTTCGATCGTAAAAGAACGAGCGAACGAACCGTGTGGAATAATGCAATAAACTTGTCTATTTAAAGTTACGTTGCAGCGTTTACCCGCAATGTTTCTGGTACGAACAACCCATTAAAAGCCTATATACGCAAATAAAACTCTCATGCACGACGTATAAATGTGGTCGTAAAATTCAGTGCACTACTCATCTTGTGGTTCTCGATAAAGTTTACAAGCTTTGACAGACTATTTTGCTGAATTTAAATGTTTATATGGCCATAAAGGCTATCAAATTGAATTAATGATTGTCAATCATAATAACTTGTCATATTAGGCTTTTTAAGTTCTTTTAATGAAGAAAGCTGACAAACAAGCTGAAGATCTGCCTGATGGTAAGTTGCTATGGTCGTCCATGGACATTAGTGACACCAAAGGCATCACTAATGCATTGCCCGCCAAGAAAGAGAGAAGAAAAACGAACTGAAAGAAGAAGGCCATAGCCGATAAAATAAATGTTTCATTTCATTGAGCCACACGACGGTAAGGGGTCCATGCCACCCATAGACATACTCGTAGAGATGCAAGAAATAAATTAATGGCTATTGAGGCCTCAGCCAGAACACGACGAGTCGTTTGGCGGCTGACAAAAGGGTGGTATTCATTAACGGACTTCAAAAAAGGAGGAGGTTTTCAATTCAACTGTATTTTGTTTAATTTGTTACCTCAGAACTTTTAACCGAGTGAACCGATTTTGATGATTTTTGTCGAAAGCTGGTGCTTGTCGTGTGATCCCACTTGACGATCTAATTTTTAAGTCGGTTATTTTTTGACAAGAATTATTTCTTATACTCGTATTAGTAAAATTTGGTGCAAACATAACTTTGTAATAAATGGTGCAGTTTATATAATATGAGTTCTGAAATCATACTACAGGCAATGCACAGAAAATGGTAATCATAAGAAGCTGTAACTGAAGTTCGAAATAATATTTTGAGTCATTCTTCAATGTCATTGTACAGTAATTGCATGTTATTCCCATGTTATTTCCTCGAATATCGTCTGGGTTAGTGTCAGCGCCGTTCATTGAGTCACTTTTCGTCTAGCAATTTAACTTGATGTTATATACTTAATAATTATTGAAGGGGGCATCTAATGAATGCTACGAAATGATTTCGTGTCATGCTCCTCTTAGCAACTTTGTCGCTTGAATTATTTCACGTTGAACTATTTCCGATATATAATAAAAAATAAATAAAATATAGTTTTTGTTTTGTTATTTTACTGTAAAATTAGTCTATTTGAACACTTTGATTTTGTATTTCATATGTGAATTACCTCACAAACATCATTTTGTCATTTTAGTAAGACTTGTCCATTTGTGTAAACATCATGAAAATATTTTATATAAAAATGGTTGTCTGTAAAGTCGGTATACGGACGTTAGTTTAACGTGACAACGTCATGACAAAACATTGATGAAGTAGTACTCGAATATAATATTATTATTATCTCTGGAAATTAACTTATAATTAGAAACTTTTATCTTTATACTACAACGCCATCTAGAACTCCTGAACTAAACAATTTTTTCAGCAAGTTCCTTTTTGACTTAGTTGTGTATATAGTTTTGTTCATAGATGGCGCTTTCTCTATTGTTCGCTCGCTCGTGTAACGCGACAGATGAGTCATGCTTTTTCATGCGTGCGGTCGGCATCGTTTTAATAGACGTTATCACGTCAATAATATTTAGTAACACTTCTAAGTAACAAACATCAAAATTCGTACCCAATTATCACCGAATTTCCGTGTCGGCAAAACCCGGAACATAAATGTTCGTCACCGAACAATTTAAACCCCCATCTCTCGCTTAAGATGCATTGGCTCATTCGAAACACAAAGATTTGAGGTTGGTTCGAGAGGACATCACAAGAAATGCGACAATTCGTAGGCGACTCGTCCCACAACTGGCATTAGCACTAAATGACATTTACGAAAAATCTCCGTGAAGCTCAGATAAGAAATAGGGGAATAAAAAAGATTTCCCTTTTTTACACTTTTTATTTTTATTCCGCTACATATCAAATATGGAAATGAATGTTAAATTGTCGTTGTTTATTATCAGTAGCTTAGCCTATTACTTTATAACTATTTTTAAAAAAGGGGAATAATAAGTCAAGCCGCAGATTTTTTTTGGCCACGGAGACCAACCTCTCTGATTTTATAAATAAGCCATGGTAAAATGAGAAGGCTTCTAATAAACTAATTCGCCTTTTTTAATGCCACCTGAATATTCAAAAGAAAGCGTCAAATAATGAACAACTTTTTTTTTACTTGTCCCACTGATTTATATCGTACATCACCACCTAATTTACTAACTCAGCCACGGATTTTACAACTAACTAATATTTTACGTTTTACAACTTGCACATATGTTCCTCAAAAATTCAAGCTTTAACTAAAAAACATCATATCTTATAATTTAGCATGTGAAATGAAACTTTGTAACATACAAACACAAATAAAGAGGCTATAAACTTCCGTTTTAATCCTTTTGCTACGGATCCCGAAAAATAATATCCCTGAGAATGTCAGGTAGGAAATCCCGACATTCATTCGTATCAGGTCACTTGTGAAAAGAGTATCAAAAGGCTTTAGTAACGGCATGGGGCGGTATTTTCGCCTTCCACCTTTGATCGAACTCTCTTTAATAGAAAGTATGTTCAAATCCCAAATTTGAACCTAAATATTTCGTCTAGATGTTTCTATTAAGAACCTTTACGCAATGCAAGCAGCCTTTTCAGTCACGCCATACGATTTCATATACCAAAATAAAATTGAACATATTATTGAGAGGAGTTTATCGGCCAAAAAAATTAAAATTAATTAATTTTAAATCATTGAATCACAATAAAATAAATCCTCCATGAATATATTCTGTGCGCAAGATAATCGGATCCTGCAATAATTAACTGTGACACATGGACTTAGAAAATAATTTATTTTTATGACTGTTATGGTGTGTAATGTATTCGATTATTTTGGCTTGGTACATAAGATATCTATCTAATACCTTCAAACGAGCAATTCTTTTATATGTATATCTCCATCGATTTTCATGAAATTTAGGGGGATGCAGGGGGTTTCGGGGGCGATAAATCGATCTAGCTAGGATTAATTTTTAGAAAATGTCGTTTTATCCGTGTTTTCAGGCAATGAAAAACTGATATAATAAACTCTCCCTGACATCTGTTGGCGAATAGCAACACAAAAGCTACTTCAGTAGATGGCATTGTTAAGCAATACTAAACCGAGCAATGCTCGGTCATCGGTCGGGTACTACTACTTAATTTTACAATTATTATTAACCCTAATTATAAAGTTTCCTTTTTTTGTTGTTTTATTGTTTGATAATTTGTTTAAAACACTAAATAATATTATTATAGTTTGGGTAATTAGATGCGGCATAGGTTACATTTATTTTCTATTATATCAGTATGGTCTCTTGGAACATCAGGGCTGGCACATGCCCAGATAGTAATTTATTAGAAGGCTAATGGTTGCTAAGCACTACGGGGATTGCTACACGGAGAACTATGCATACGCTTAAAGATATTGTATTCAAATCATGACATAAGAATTATTATATATTGTATATTTCCGGTAAGTAGTTTGTCTACAAAAGCAACTTTTTGTCATTTAGTGTTATAGTTGTCCATCAGTACATACTCGTACATCGGCGTTCCGAAATTTAGACATACATATTACGTCTTCCTAACTACTGACTTGATTAATCCTGAGTCATACTTCCAGCAGAGTTGTCTTATCGGATTGTCTAACCGTATCGCATTACATGTGATATAATTGCAAAACATTGTTATAACAACCGCGCAATTTTATAAAAGTAAATGGATGAATGAAAGAAGTTAGCACTCTTGTGACATTTTATAACTCATGTTACTCGGTACGGTATCATCTGTTATGACATTAAGTCAAGACACTTGTTATAATACTTGAAAACTCAAAAAATATTGTCCTCAAAATTTTCTCTACTAAATACAGTATATTTTAATTAAGACTATAACTTACAGCACCAACCATAACCGTTAAAACAGGCAGAATAATTACCGAACGTAATTAGGAAAACGCTATTAGGTAAATGAAATTTGGCCATTGAAAGAGTTATGGACCGATGACTAATTAAACCAACAAAAGGTCGATAAACATGACTCATTTGATCGTTAACACATTTGTTGGCGGCCAATGGCGAGCCCAAGTTGTTCTGAATACTGAAACTGGTTTAGCGACAAACGAAATTCAATGCTCATCATTAGTTTATTGATTTACCGTCTATGTGAGTATTTTACAATGATGTTTAGCTGTGAATTTACTGAATTGAAAAGCGAATTGATGTGCACGCGTTCATATTCGGTCGAATTGTTCACTCATTTGATATGCTTGATGGGATATGACAGTATTGATGATAATCTGTACATACGCTGAGTATGTATCACATTTTACTGACTGTAAATAATAACCTGACTGTATTGTTTATGTTTAAATTGTTTTACATTATACCTACCAGCACTTTAGCCGGGGCTCAGCTCGTGGATAATAAGTATAAGTATCCTTTAAGGCTATCTGTGTGCAAAATTTGATGAAAATCAGTTCAGTACTTTTTGCGTGAAAGAGTCACCAACTTTCATTCAACTTTCCCATTTATAATATTAGTAGAATTAGTAGGAAGTTAAAGAGTCGAACGAGGAAAACATAAGGACAAAGTTAACCACAATGCGAGGCTCTCGTATAAAATCGCGCTTTAATAAGTGTCAAGGACAGCTTTATAAATAAACAGATTTTCAGACGGCCGTCAACTGAACGGTAACGTAGAAATTATACGCTACGAAGTACATCATTAGAAATCACATTTTTATGTGAGCTTGTATTTGTAACGAGTTTTTTATGAGCTTGGTCGCTGTTTCTTAATTTAATTTACGCTTTCGTTTTAATGACTATTTTCAATTGGACGACACTACTGATTTATTTAGTTTAACCACGTTTTATATCTGTCACTTTTTTTTTGTTTTTTCCCTAAAGTGCATACCAATGAACATTGTAATAAATGTTAGATTTAACCATGGACATTACTTAATAACCAGTTCTTAGGGCCCACACCGGAATAATATCTAGTCCGGTCCAGATTATCGGTTACCGTCATATTTTTTTTCTTTTGTACCTACTATAAAACCGTGTAGGTATTTAGTTTTTAAACTATCGACTCGTTTCAAATCAACAGACAAATAACCATTGAAAGGCATGAAAGTCATGAATTTGTAGCGAAAAACAGTTTTTGTGTCAATAGCCGACGGACCACTTGATGTGTCGGTAAGCGGTCACTTGCACATGAAAAGTTGGCTTGGTCACGAAGCTAAAAAAATTTAATGGCCAAATAATTAAGAAGTCAAGCAGTACTCATTTTTGGGTAATGTTTTTCAGGTCATGTAAGTGGAAATTTGTCGGATCGGATTTTTTTACCGTCAGAGATTACTAGTAAAATGTTTATTTATGATATCTGTTGTAACTTTTTTTTAAAGGAAAAAGGCACTCCGGGAGTTGAGTACAGAAGTGAAAACTTGGACAATTACGTGTGTATTTTTGAATCGTTAGGAAATATTTTATTGTGCAGGAAATACTTTTAAATGAAGTGTTTTTTATTCATAACATTTTCAGTAAATGGCTGCCAACGCCTCGTAAAGTGTATGTCAACTACAATCTTAATACGAGCTGTAAATTAAGTAACTATATTTCTGTACTTCTCTCAGAGATGGCGCCAAAGGTAGGTGTCGATTAAAATAATTATAATGTCGCAATCTGATTGGTTTTATCCTATCTTAAAAATGCTCAGCGTGCCTGAAGAAGTTTTCACTTCAATAATAAATCAATCAACTTCAAACTAAAGGATAAACTGCGACTTTTGCGGTGTAATAACTACCAGCAGGTGGTATATACATATGTACGCTTTTTATTTTTTTATTACTTCAGAAGGTAAATACCTATAAGTCTACATAGCAGTGATGACTAGCTGTATCTATCCGACTCCATATATGTGTTCAGTAGAACATAAAGAAAATACCTATATATACAAAAAAACCTTCTCTGATAGGATAAAATTAGTTTAGTGTATAGTCACTATTGCTACTGTTGCAGCAGTGATAGCCTAGTGGTTAGAACGTTGGTCTCCCGAACGCGGGGGCCCGGGTTCAAATCCTGGCACGCACCTCTAATTTTCAAATATTATGTGCGTATTACAATTTAATTATCACTTGCTTCGGTGAAGGAAAACATCGTGAGGAAACCTGCACACCTGAGAGTTCTCCATAATGTTCTCAAAGGTGTGTGAAGTCTACCAATCCGCACTTGGCCAGCGTGGTAGACTATGGCCTGTACCCCTCACATTGTGAGAGGAGACCCCGAGCCCAGCAGTGGGACAATTATGGGTTGTTGCTTTGCTTTGCTTTTATAGTCACTATTTTATCAAGAGTATTCACGGAACATCGTGTTCCATTTTCGTTCATCCATGACCGATAACAATTAGGAAACCTCCGTCGGTGCAAGTCGCGCAGATATAAAACTTTATGTACGCATATAAATTTCGATGCCGAGACATGTTTTATTGTGGAGTCGTAAAATTTGGGGGTCGGAAAACAGCGACATATTTATTAAATACGAACAGGGTAGTAAAATTGAATGCAGCGTCTTCATGGCAAATAATGTTACGATGTAACGATTTTCGGACGTTTTCAATGTTGATTTGGAGTTTCGTCATAGAAGAGAAAATGAGAACAATGTAACAAGGTTGTGTGTGTAAGTGCATTTGTGTTTTATCAGTCCACATCGGTAGTATCGATCACCTTATTAGTAAATATTAAAAAGTTACCAAAGTTGTTCGTAATCCAAAAGCAATAAGTATTTTTTTTGTTAGTTGCAATAGGTATTATAATAAAATCTCAAAATTCAAATGCTGATAAATAGTCTAAAATATACATTACTAAAACTCCTGGAGAAATTAATAAAACAATTTTAAGAGTCTCATTCAACTGACTACCTAAATAAGCTGCTCGTATAGGTAAGAGGTTTAGCATCTCATTTGGCAGTTATAAAGGAAACTGAGAGAACAAATGACGCCAGCTCAGCCATTTGTGACTACCCTATTATTTGGCATTCCTGTATAACTTCACAAAACGGCTGCAACAATAACCTGAATCGGCTTAACATTTCGCCCGACCACCTTAGGGAGGTGCGGGATTCCCAGTGACGCGGATGCCTTTACTTTTCGCTCCACTTATTTACCGAACACAGCCCTAATAAATTTAATAAACGAGAAACGTGTGACAGATAGAAGATGAGCTTCGAAACTCGCTACTCCCCTTTTGTATTCTTTCGCACACTCTAAACTTGTTATATTGTAACACTTAGGTGGTAAGAAACAAATTGTTGCAGCATTCAAAGAGTATCCTTGTACGTCTACAGGTAGTTGGCAGAACTCCAGTTCTTACCTGAAGACAGATTCGCTCAACACTAAGCTCTGGACTGACTTCAGCGTTTGCTGTAAAAAGTTTAATGGGCTTGTATGTTTTCTTTTGTGTGCAACGGATGAATGTGGTGATAAAGGTTAACAGTCGACAGAAATTAAATCTCAGCAGCAGTCAATAATGTTTCTTCAGCTGCACAACAACACAAGGCATTGTATGTATATTATGTATATCTGAATTTTGTTAACTGCTCTCTTTCACTAAAACATTACATATTTACAAATCGTCCTTTTAATTTACGAATAAATATTTTAAAAATTATAGACTTTTATAGATTATATTAAATTATTATTATGTTACATTGCATTTATGATTTGTATCCCGTATCATAGTAGCCTTGCAGTTTTATATGGATGTATATAATTGAGCTGAGTATTTTAAAAAATATTGCGCTGGCCGGCTGAGAGATACCAGTGTAATCCCACTGCCAATGCCAGGTATCGATGGCTGGATTAAAACACCATTTTCGCTGACGTTTAAGCATTTCACTCGAACCGTTCGCTTTTTAATGATAGTGGCACAAGCTTTTTGAACTACCATTTTTATACTTTTAGACGTCATATATTATATTTCTACAAAAAACCATTGAAGAAAAATGTCATAGAACAAAATCAATCAATCTCAAACAAAATGTGTGTCCCGCCCGGAACGTTCGATTTTGAGCCCCGGTTCTCCTTCCAAAATCGAATGAATCCATTGAAGATTGAAGCCACTTGGCGCCAATGTATTGTGACATACATAGTGTTCGCGATGTCGGTTCTATAAGCTAGTAATAATACTTCAATGCAAAAACTTAGAAAATCTACATGATCACTTCAAAGGAAACGAGACTACAAAACCGTAGAGTAAGAACTTAAATTAGTCCAAAGCCCCTACTTTCAGGTTTTACCATGGCGTATTCACTGCATTATTTCAGCAGGATTATGTACGATATAGAATACCTAATATTATAGCATATAAGTTTTACAATATGCAACTTTCGATGCAAGTCCCCAAACGCTGTCAGATATTCGGGAACCCATCTTAAACCACACACGCCGTGCGATTAAACCTACCTAACGTTTTTTGTGATACTTACACATATTGTACATGTTGACATCTGCAAGGCTATTCTGTTTTGTAACTCGAAAGCGGAATCCGCGATAAGTTTCAAAATTGAAGTTCGAGTCAGAAATCTTGATATGTCATTCTCTAATCATCTATTACGCACTTGCGAAGTGAAGTGAGTCTCGAACTCGAACGTCAAACGACTAAAAATATGACAAATAAATATGTTATTGTCTAATCATCTAGTAAATACTTGCGAAGTGAAGTGACTCTCGAACTCTAACTTCAATTTTGAAACTTATCGCGGATTCCGCTGTCGAGTTACAAAACAGAATAGCCTTGCTGGTAGGTCAACCCTCAAGCCCTAAGGTTGATCCGCTACTTACAGTACACCCTGTATATAAATAGACTTAATAAAATTTAACAAATCTCATTAACATATTAACTGACAGATTACACAGAAATCGGGTAGCGAATTGATGTCAGACAGGTCTATGAAACTATAAAGAATAATATTCGCGGCCATAAAATTTTATGTTGTTAGGAGCTGGCTTCATGGTGGTACATCAATAGCTCTGCGGCATGGCAGCCACGCCCATCGTCGGCACGGAATATAATTTTAGCATACTGCAAGGAAATACTGAAAATACGGCTGTTTTTGTATTCATAACGACTAGAACAAGTACACTGAAAATTTGTTTGAAAATTCATGCAATGTGCTTGTTATGTCATGCAATACACGGATGTTTTTAAATACATATAAGGTGGGTGGACCATGGAAGGCCACTCTAACGATTAAACAGTCACTACTTCGTTATTTACTGGTTAAATGAATCAAACAAATCATTAAGTAACGCTTTGTCTTATTATGTATCATATAAAACATTTTTTTTTATAAAAGGTTTAACCATTATTTAATAAACTTAAGTTTAAATAACCTCTGCCAAATGGCCTTGCAAGGAACAAGGCTCCATACAAGGCCAATATAATAAATCAGTCGTTTAACTTAAAACTAACATTGTGAACATTAAAATATCTACTTATACTTAAACTACATAAAAAGATCTTTCATTAAAACGGAATATTAAATGCCTACCATAACATATTCAGATAAAAAATAATCAACGAACATTACTAGAACTCTATCGTAAAACTAAGAATGTATTTGTGTAATTGTTTTAAAAATAATATAAATGAGTAATAAATCGAAATCAAATAAGTTGCCAATAACCTTTATAGTAAAATGATAAAAATATAAAACTGATTAAAATGGCCTTCTTAAGGGTCTGTTCCTTGTAAGGCCAAAATGTTAGAACACCTCGGAATTGGGGGCCTTTACCTAAGTGGTAGCAATATATTAACTTGCACATTGGTTTAAATTTCCAGATATGTATTTACAAGTGAAAACAAAGTATTAATATTTTCATAGTTTCTAGATGTTCCTAGGAAGAACCTTGTGTCCTAGCAAGGCCAACTGTCAACTTTTTGATCGGCCTTACAAGGAACCATTGGCTTTCCTAGGAAAACTACCAATATTTTAATTGTATTGGAATTAAAGTAATATTTTTTTCTTCAGTGCCGTAGCAAATCCTTATATTATCAATTTAGAGTAAAAAAATAAAAAAAACAATAGTTTATTTACTTGAAAACTTACATTTTACTAAGAGCAAATATTACAATTTTAACATCGATGACCGAAGTCAACAAAGAGAGGGCCCGCATTGATAAAATAGCGGTGCGAGGGACTCGCCGTCACATTTGTGTACTTGAATTAGATGGATGTTAGTGTAAGTGGAAGGAAATTGTCATTGGATGGCAATAAATACGACTTTTAAATAATTGGCCTTACAAGGAGCATGGCCTTCCATGGTCCACCCACCTTACATATCTGTTTGAATGCCGTAATAGGAATAACGGGTGAATTATATAAAGACAAAAAGTTTAAATGTTTTAAAAAATTACCCGACTGCCAAGGAAGAGTTTATTTATTTATTTATTTATTTATCTATTTATTTATTTATTTATCTATTTATTTATTTATTTATTTATTTATTATAGATGCTTGCAGTACTAACAGCAGCGCCAAAGCATACTGCAAGCTATTGGTATCTTATTGGTCTCTTATCTTATCTTGGATTATGTTTTTCGCGCGTATCTTGTATGTATGTATGTATGTTTGCATGTGTGTAATATTCTTTATTACGTCGTATTTTCCAAACCACTGAACAGATTTATAATTATAATTAAGATATCGTTACATTCGTCTCGATAACTCAAGTGTACTTAGATAAGTCAAATAAAAAAAAACAAATACGGTGGCTATGACATGTCATTGTTTGAAGCACCAAAAAATAAAAATGAATCGGATAATGCAATAAGGGTATCAATATTAAGAGCTCATCATAAGGATAACAAGAAGGGATATCATGATAGTTTTTTGACAGAAAGCAGACTTTTTTTAAATTAATTTTTAAATTTATAATAGTTATACATGTTGTTGTTATAGGATTTCTAGTTTAATCATAATGTTAAGGTATAAAATAAATGTACATTAATGTAATGTACGCAAATGTTCAAAAAAGCATTATTATTATTATTATAACGAAGTCATCTGTAAATGAAATACTTTAATCGATTAATGAGCTGAAGTTACTTTTAATAACATAGTTTAAAGCTTTGCGTTGAAAAGTGTTCTCTTATAATCTAAAATTTTACCAAAAAAAAAACCGACTTCAAATGAAGTACATACATCCTTTCCTATAACAATAAAAAAGAATCATCGAAATCGGCTGGCGTGATATTAAGTTATTCGTCCATTTGTCGCGCACATACTTAATTAAAATTTAAGACTTATGTTGTTTTCTCATGAATGTCATTGTCAGATCTCGATAAAAATTAAGTGGGACTACATGACAAACACCAGCTTTCGATTAAAAAAGAATCATCAAAATCGGCTCACCCAGTCGAAAGTTCTGAGGTAACAAACAAAAAAAAAATACAGATAAATTGAGAACCTCCTCCTTTTTTTTGAAGTCGGTTAAAAAGCGCCCTTGTATTGTGAACAACAAATGGGTTATTGAGTTTAAGAAATCGAAGGCACACGGTTGTAACTCAATATAGTGTAATATTGTCATGTTTTATCGCAAAGGGTGAAAACATTTTCGTAAGTACATGTACATTTTCGTCAATAGCCCACTTGTTTTTTATTTAAGGTTCTTTTCACACGGCAGACTTAAAATATATTATTATGTGAGTTTTAGTCATCGATGTAAAGACATAAAAATGCAGGCGCTAAAAAATCAGTCCTAATAAAATTGAAACTACAGGTTAATGGTCGTAGCACACATATCAACTCGTAAACGGAACGTAAACGTATCAACTCTTGCATGTCAGTATTCTTTGTATGAAATTCCCTACTGTAAAGCACACTTATCGGATTCGTAACGTAATCGCCTCGCCTCGAGACAAGCTCACGAACCGCGGTACGGTGCGTGGACGACTTGCCGTACCCGCGCTTACGTCTCACCGTACGCTATCCTTCGACTTTCCGTTTCCTCGTGCGCGCGCCGCGCCGCGGCTACCGCTGCGTCGGCGAACTGCTGTCATTCATTCCGTCAACCAGCGGCCGGCGAGCCGTAAGCGCGGCGTCGCCTAGCCGTAGCCAAGTCGATTTGGAGCTGTTGGTCGGTTATAACGCGCTTACGTTAGGTTGACGGCGAGGCGATCCGGTGCCGATCCCTTTCCGAGTTGATATGTGCGCTACGACCATTAACCGATTGCGCTTCGTTGCAAAACTATGAAATGCAAGTTTTTCTCAAATATCTCAATGGTTAGACTGTCAAAGATGGCGTTGAGTGAGTAAAATAAAATGAGCACTAAAGTGACAGCTTAAGTTTGCATGACCAGCGATAAAGACGATTTTCGACCACGGATAAAATTCTTTAAAAAGTTTCTTAAAAGTTGTCCTGCTCGTATGTGAGAAGCCAAATATATTTTTGTAGGTACATATATAATAACTAGCTGTTGCCCGCAGCTTTGCATACGGAAATTATGTTTTAACTTATTTAAAATTTTATCCTGTTTTCCCGGGAAACCTTTTAATTTTCCGGGATGAAAAGTTGTCTAAAATATGACCCAGGGTAACAACTTTACCAATTTTTATCGAAATCCGTTCAAGGGTTTTTATGTGATGCCCGGACAGACAAACAGACACTTTGAATTTTATTATAGTATAGATAGATATCATTGTCAAAACCAATAAATATTACTTGAGTCATTTTTTGAAGGCTACAAGTGTAAGAATTGTTTTATTAGAACTGATTCCTAAACCTTTATATCTTTATTACTTACATTTGTAGCCCAAGTTTTCCATAGAGATTTAATTCAGCTGTCAACAAACAGTGAAACAGAGAACTGCCTACGCAATGACGTCAAGATATATTACGCTCTTGGTATGATAACGTAGTCTTGATTAAATTATAATATAATATTACAACGCTATGACGTCATAGCATTGTTGCCATTGTAACGTGACATAGTAACATCGATATAGAACCGGTATTATGTAGATAAATTATTGCAGCTGTTATTCAGTTAGCGCTGAATAATTAGTCATTTAGCGGGTAAATCTTTAGCCTTGTTTTATCTTTTTGAAATAAATGTTGCAAATGGCATGTTATTGAGTGATTTTAGGTTATTTAGAGTGTGTGGAAACGCATCCATCTTTAAGTGTAAGCCTTCTCTGCTAAGGCAACGGATGATTCTATCAGGCGAGGCTATTGCGCCATGATTCTGTTGGCAACAACTAAGCTCTTGTATGTTCTCGTAAATGGTGGTGAAAATCACTACAGTACTATTCAGCACATTACTTCATTGGCTTTTTAGCCCATTGTACAGCGACCTATACAATAAGTATATACGGATTCTCCTAATAACTGAAAATGCCTAGAATATACCGACTCCACTATACTACTCCATTGGTGGAGGGGCTAAACCAAGATTCGAAAACCCTACATCGACATGGCTTAATGACTGCTACTGGTTAAGGCGGACCCACGGTTTTGCAATGGTAATTGCCATCCACAAGATATTCAATCTTTTCCTATATCAGCTACTTCAACATACTATAGAAATACTTAGGACGTGAAGAAATGGGGTGAAGAAATAAAAAAGTAAATTAATTTTTGTAAGTACGAAAATTCTTTTATACTGAAAATATGAAGGTATGCAAATACAGTATGCTGACGTGACAACATAAATGAGTTTTGCGCATATCGCTCTGGAGCTGGTATTATGTAGATGAATTGCAACTGACTCAGTCAGCTTTCACTAATTAGCTGGAAAACGTTATGATGGGAGAAGCAGTTTAAGTTATGTAGTGTATTTTGGACATTTCTTCCAAAGAGAGTTAATTAACTAACAAACCATTAGAAGCAAATGCAACTCATATTTAAAATAAAGATAAATGGAAGTGACAAATGAATAATTACCTAACAATTTTATTACATAAGTGCTGTAACTTAGTATTATAGAAATCTGTATAAAATATTTATTTTATACTAATTTAGTTTAGAAGTATCAAAGTTCTTTTTATTTATTATGTTGTTTTGAGATAAAATTATCACTACATAAATTACCTATTATGTAATACCAACTGTAAAGCCTACTAAAACATACAAAGAATGCGGAAGGTTAATTCTATAAGGAATCGTTAAATGGATTAAATCTCCAGTATGGATTAATTTTATCCACCGTTGTAGCAGGCAGACCGACATGCAGCGTGGATTCTTCTTAAATATTGAGTTCCCTTTCCAAGCCTTCATTTTAAAGGTCAAAGCATTTTCATTTGTTTAACAAGTTTTTATTCCCCTCATAGAATTTGCTGGAACGTAGAGTTTACTATACCCAACATATTTACAAATTAAACTCTGTCTACGCATTTTTAGAATTAAAAACCATTGTAAATGCTTCTTCTGCCTATTGTAAAACAAATACCTAGAAAAATTATAAATTTAAATAAATTATTTTACTTTTTGTTTACACAACATTAAGTTAATGCTTGACACACTAAAAAGTTTAAAAGTACATATACCTAAAAGTATATTTTCCAAACCGCTGAACGGATTTATATAATTAAGATATAATTAAGATATCATTAGATTCGTCTTGATAGCCCAAGCGTTCTCAGGTTAGTGAGATTAAAAAACCAAATAATAATATGGTAGCTGTGAGATGCCATTGTTTTAAGTATCAAAAAATGAAAATAAATCGAATAATTGCAATATAGGTATCAAATTAAACAGCTAATCATAAGGAATTCAAAAAGGTATATCATTATAGCTTTTTTGTAGGTATATTATTATAGCTTGTTACTTAATTTTTTGCCTCTTGAATAAGTGAAGAGAATCGACGCCTCTTCTAATTCAAGTCGAGTTGTTTCGCTACCCTTAGGTTATTACTAATGTAAATTACATTACGTCTACACGATTTGTAATGCATAATATATTAATACGTGAAACAAATACATTTTACCTCTTCTTATGACAATTACTCAAAGGGAGGAGTACTCGTATGTTTAAAAACATACAAAAATAATACATATATACTACAGGCTACAACGACAACGGCTCTACCGTTGTAGAGCCATACCAAAGGTAGGCTTTACTAATTTTACTATAACATTCAAAACCAACAGTCAAAAATAAAATTACGTTAAACTAGTTACTTCAAATAACCGAATTTAATTTTGAATTGCTGTCCGGTAAATTTGTCTGCGAATAACTAGTGGAAACTCGTTCAATGTTAAACTCATGGGAATAGTATCGTATATTCAGAAAAACTGGAAAATATCGGATCGTACGACGCATTCTGTATGCATCGACTGTAATAATTTAAACAGGTTAAATTAAAATTGTTTAAAGTTGGTTGTGAACTTTTATTTTTAAAATACATTCTTATTTGGAAAATAAAAATTGTTGTTCAGTTTTAAATATCCCTAGAATTTTATTTTAAAAGTATTTTGCAACACTACTTGCTTAATTGACTGTTATTGAGTTTTATCCGATATTTATCTTCGATGAAGTAAAACTAGATGATGGTCGTCACCATCCGATTAAGAGTGATCACTAATGAATTGCTATAACAAAGAAGGCGTTGTCAGGGTTTCTTCGTTGCCAATCAAATCACGATCAAGGATGATGGTTCCATTTTTGCTATGTCCAGAGATTTATAAAATCTTTTTTGCTGCCAGCTCGTAGTATTAGCTATTCATGAATACAATATCTAAATGTATGGTGCACGGGCGAGTTGCGAAGCGACATCGCGGCGCCGCTTAAAACCAGTGCTAATTGAAAACGAAACTGTAACTGTTTTCATTCCATTTGGATCCCATTTCAATGCCGCGCTCGGCCAGCGACGTCACATGCAAAGTGCTATATTTCAAAAACGACCTAGCGTAGCTATGAATTTTGATTTCACCCGCTTCCACCTCTAGTGTCTGTATTTTAGTCTATTTTCAGTTCAGCACTACGATAAAATATTACGGCGGACGCGTCAACAGTTGCGAATGCGACAGTTTGTGTAAAGAGGTTATTTTTAAATCTCAAAAACAAACTGTTATAACTTGAGCGAGAGACTGGATTTGTATATTTAGTAAAAACAGCAAAATATGTTATTTTTTTACAGTTTATTACAATACAATATTATGAACTCTTGTTATCTCTTTTAATTTTCTTGGTAAATTAACGTAATTAAATTACCAATGATCTGGATTCTTTGAATAAATTCTAATAAGCACATGCACACGGGAAAGTTGTGAAGTTGAAGAAATATGTATATTTTTTTTAAATTAAGTTATCTATACTAATATTATAAAGAGAAAAGATTTGATTGTTTGCATTGAATAGGCTCCGAAACTACTAAACCGATTTGAAAAATTCTTTCACTGTTGGGAAGCTACACTATCCCCGGATGACATAGGCTATATTATATTTTTTTTCTACAATTTTTCCCGAAGCAAAGCGAGGGCGATTTCCTAGTTTACTAATATAAAAGAATTAGCTTATATCTGAATATTGCAAGCACACACTAAATTATATTAATAATAAATAAATAAATAAATAACGCTTCACACTCATAGCCCCACACTAGGATTCCCTGTGTCGTGGGTACCATGGACAACACACAAAACAAGGACATTCACACCCAGACCGAGAACAGAAATTCAAACTCATCATTCAAATTTCCGCCTCGCTGGGAATCGAACCCAGGACCCTTGGCGCGGCGATCCGGCATGGTAACCATTGCGCCAGACGGGTCGTCGTCGTCGTAATATACTGGTTACTGAAAGTTCTATATGATAAAGCTCATTAAATTCACACGGACCATATTTTGTAGTCCGCGCCAACCTTGTGGAAGATACTGACCACAACGTAACCACCGACTATTTTATCGGTTTATGTGATGGTTTTAGAACATATAAAAGTAATATATGTACTATTATGACAATTATTATTAGTCCGGGTACCGAATGAAACTTAAGTTACCAAAGAAAACAAGAGAAATCTCTTGAAATTTTGCTAAACTTATGGAATACACTTAAAAAAATGAAAGTGATAAGTTAGTAGAATATAACACTGAAATCCAAATGACTTAAATTTTGAACTCCTGCCCTGAAGTCTGGGTTGATATCCTGCATGCACCTGATTTTCTTTATATGCGTACTAGTAATTAATTATCACATCTTCAGGTGACCTTGTGAGGAAACTAATTCCCATAATGTTCCCAATATGTATCACGTCTACCCATGAATACTGGTCTAGCCCTCACATTGTAAGAAGAGACCCCAATTAGTAATGGGTTGATATGATATCATAAAGAATAAAATATTAAGTTTTTACAAAATCATGTACTGAAAACTGTATTATTCATAACAACAAACCATGAAGCGCTATAAATAAACTAAAAATCTATACTGACAAGCACAATTTTAACCCTCGAACATTTTTAAAATAAAAAAAACAACATAATAAAATTGTGTTGCCTTCGGGAATATAATCTGTTGCAGAGTTGAAAAGTTATTTCGGGATTATCGGTCGCATGGAGCACATTATCTATTATGATTATGCATTGAAAATTACGTTCGCCATACTGATCATAATATATTTAAAAACTTAGGTAAAAATGCAAATTTTAATAAACATGACGAGTAACAATATTATTCAATTTATCAATATCAACAGGAATAAAATATATTATAATCACTTGTCGAAGAATCACTTCACGACTTTTTTACGATAGTCAAAGTATGACACCGTTAATGACAAAAAGTTAAATGCTTCATTACCTAAGATCATAGCCTATATTTTATTGTCACTCTTAAGAAACGAGCAGACTGGCCACGTGATACTGATTGCAGTAGGCACACGTGGCCAATGCTGCTCCGTCTGCACAAAATAACACCAAGTACGCCACAGAGGCATTATTCTTGATCTAAAGAGCAGTATACAATTAAACAACCAGTTATTATCTACGTCATAATAACCTAAGCAACCTAGTACTTAGTGCCACAAAAGCGCAACAGCTGTCACCCGCTTCTTAACGTTCCTCGTTTTAATATTTATATAGTTGTCTTTAACCATAACTTTACTCATCCACAATAGACAGGGTAGGAGGTTATAACTATAACACCTTGCTACAAAGTGTCTTAAATTGGAATGAAAGGCTTGTGTTAGGTTGAAGACATAGCCTAAGCTTTAAATATTGTAAACATCTGAGCACCGTAGCTATCGTAGTAACACTAACAGTACTGTAGGTAAACTGTATTATCCATTGTAGCTTAATATGTTCATTATAATGAACAGTAATAATTTAACACTTAAGCTTTCTGTAATTACGGCTATCAATAAATGTAATTACGTTACGCACGCCTGCGAAAACATTTCTGTGTCAGTATCTTACCGGCTAGCAATAAGTTAATTAATTACTGCAGTTAGTATTGGCTTAATGAAGCGAACCAATAAGTCTGTTGATAAATTAATTTGCAATATTGAGTAAGTGTTTTGGGTGTAAGGGGCGCAATCATGTATTTTATGTTATATCCTTTGAATTCGAGCCAACTACCTTTTTTGTGTCCGTATCTGAATAGTAGAGAACTCCTGTTAAAGGTTGTTCTGTGTCACCAAGTTTTTAGTCTTGATAGTTCTCGAGTACTGCGTTTGGGTTCTTTTATATGACTCCTGAGGACTAAAGAAGAAGAAAGAGCTAGTGGCTCTCGGCTTTATCAGTCGCATGAGATTAACTGATTTAACTATCACGGTACGGTTTTCTTGTGACTTGTATAACTGGAGACAGAAAAAAATGCGTTTAACTTGGTTATATTGGAAACAAGCCTCTTCATTTAAAAAAAATATATGTTTAAATTAAACATTATTATTAATATCTGGAGACTATTATTTTCCCAATGTCTCATTCTATTTATCAACGTACAAACGCCATTCAGTAAGTACCACAATCATAACGGCATTGTATACAATCGCTAGTGTTTGCTAAGATGTAAAGATATGGTCAGCTACGAGTCGTCTCAGCCGCCAAATTCCTTCAATTTACGCGGCAAGCCCGCCGTTAAGATTACGAAATTATGAAACCGCCACAGGCTGGGATTTGTTTCGCGAGACCGCCGTAAATCGCCTGACAAATGTTTGCCATTTGCACTTTCTAGGTTTGCAAACAGCTAAATATCTTTTTACACAATATTGTTAAGTCAGTTTTTGGGTTCATTGGGAAAATGTTGCGACTTTTTCCAATAATCACAACTTAGGTATATGACCAGTATATACATAATACGTCTACATAATAAGTCTTTATTTCTATACAGCTTTAAATAGTTTATAAGATACAAGCTCCAAATTCTTTCTACCCGTTGTTTGACATAGAGAGTTAATTACTTTTTATTTTCCCAAGTCCTAAGATTTATATTGGTACCTAATTATTTCCTCAATTACTACTATACTAGCTAAAGTAAATTTACCAAATAAAATCACCAATTATAAATTATTGGTGAAGTTACAACACAGTACATCACTTAAATTAATCACCATAATGTCCACAAGAAACATATTGTAGTCTGCCAACTTATTCATAGACAGCAAGAATTACTTCTTCAGCACTATGGCTAATGGTTACAACTAGGCTTGAAATAAATTTAAAAACAAATTATATATTAATTAACAAAGCATACGGCCAACATAAAAGAAACTTGGTTTTCAGTATAGGTTAAAATGCTTACTTACCTATACCTAAAACTAAACTACCGACTAGTATTATGCGGTTCCCGGATAAAGCCACCACTAAACACGTAACGTGTATGGATACTGCAGTGTTCAGTAATTAGTCCATAAACGGGTTGTGGTGCCGTTATAGGAAATTAAGGGCGGTCCAATATAAATAGCGAAATGGCCAGAATAAATATTGGTTATACTCGTATTTTAGTGAAACACAGTTTCAATGGGAGGGGTATGGAAGTACCGACAATGCTTATGGCTTTTAAATAATTGAACGCTTTTGAATTAAGGCATGGTTTTTATGACTGATTAAATGGGGGATTTGATGTGATAGGCTAGAGAAAGGATTTATTGGCTTTGTTAATTTATGCAGTATGGGTTATATTAGATTTAAGAAAAGAGAAAATACCTTATAAACCAGTTATATTTATGATGCTCGATTGCCCCAATATGGGGAATAGAATACTAACCAGCATTATAATCTTCCTTTTAGTAAGAACCTTTGTTTATCCTAGAGGTAATCGACTTACTTTCTCCATCATTACTTAGAACATTGTTAAAAAAGTTAACTCTTCGATTAAATAGACCATTGAATTCCTTCTTCGTTACTTACAATAAAGGAGTCAAGTTAACCTAGATAAGTTAACCTAGAGGCTAAATGGACGATTAACTTCCTGCTTCCTTTCGGTCTTGGGATTTTACAGATTTACTTTTATTCATATTTATTTTCTTATTGAATTCCTTCGTTCCGTTTTTAATTCATAGTAGAAACGGATATTGCAATAAAGACCTACATCAATATTTTCAACAATATAGCTGGCAAAATCCATTTAAGTTTCCATTATCACAAATGCCAAAAAGAGTTCAGTAGTTTCAAATTCATAATTATATCTCAGTTTCTAACTTTTTATTTATTTTGGATTAAATATCATCAACAAGCCGTAAAATCTTATTATAATAAATTACATTGATTACTAAATCTATTATCATACGTCTACTTAATTTTTTCTATATATTCCACCTAACAACATTCTACATTCCTATCCAAACAAATAAATCTTTAAAGTTTATAATTCCACTAAGCACTTAACTCATTTCGAGAGTGCAATTCTTTTAAAATACTGCCATTTTTACTCGTTTTTTGCTCGTCTACCGGCTGAAAGTTCAGCTGCAGTAATCATTTAGCCAACCCCAATTGATGCACTCGGCCACTGGATTACCGATTCTCTTTAATCGAGTTAAGGCTCCTGATACGGAAGATATGCTTCTGAAACTATAAAACAGAACACTACCTCGCTAATTCGAAAGTGGCATCATCACAAATCTCCTTTCACCCTCACCTACTTTCAGATAAAGATCTTTTAGGGTTCCCTGCCTAAACAAAGGAACCCTTGAACCACTTTTAGTTTATGCTACTACTTGTAGTCATGTTTTGTTTGTTTAAAGATTTTTTGTATACTTGTGGTTTTCATCAACTGCCTAATACATTAATTAGGTTTGAAAATAAGATTAACAGAAACACTTAGCAGTATTTGCTCCTTTCTAATTTTGCCGAAGGTATTCCTTTCGCATAGATTTAAATAAGTACAACTTGCAGTGACTACTTTCACCATAGAAATTAATTATGAATTTGCTACATCTGCGTATTTTTTTTTTCAAAATCAAAGTAACCATATTAATAAAAATAGATTTTCATCTATTTGCATTTACGAAATAAGATTTCTCGAGTAGCTAATGCAATGCTATACTAACACTATATTGGATAGGTCACAAATATTTTACTATCCAAATATAAATAAACATAAATGAAATAAATCACTTGGTAGCCAGTGTCAATACCTTGAGCTACAGTTATTATGATTTTTCAATTTACTTCAGTAGATTTATATCTGCGGAATTCTTCTTGAATCTTTTATTCGTTCTTGACTTTTTACCTCCAAAAAGGAAATGCAATAGACATTCTTCGGGTTGATTACTAAGCGCCCGAGAGGCCAGATTTTCGAGCAATTGCCATTCACGCGTAGGCGAAAGTGATCGCTAAGGTAATATTATTTAAATGTAATCTTTTTTCGATACTTCTCGCTTCGTTAATACTCTCTACTTTAACTTATTAAAAATGGACATGATAACTAGTCTGAGACAGCAGTTTTAAGCTAGGAAATTATGTTTATAGCAGAATGGGGAGGGCCTGATTAAAAGATTGTGGGAGTATAAAAGTAAGGTGTATAATAGCTTACAGCTATAAAATATTACTTATTATGTTTTTTATTATATACAAACCTTCGCATTGACTAGAATTCGATTTACACTACTGCACATCAGTATCGTTAAATTTTATTAATATGTGCAAAGATTGGCATCTACAGAGTATAAACATTAGCCGGGTCAATAAACACAAAGTATAATGATTGGCATACCAATCCTACCTACTTTTGACCCCTTCTTTATTTTTGCATTTAAGTTTTTAATGAAATGAAATATGATTATAATATAGTTGTAATCAATTTAAATTGCCAGCTCCCCAAGGAACAACTTAACATAATTAAACACCTTATTTTGTAACAAGAAATTGTCAAAGTCGATGATCACCTTAAAGGGCCAATCATTGTACTGCTTACCCTAATTATATAAAAAAACACTTCTTTAAGTTTATAGTAGGTTTAGTGCAGTTAAATTGGAAAATTGAATGATGGAATGATTTGATCTTGTAAAAACTTAAGCTATGGCAACTGTTTGCCACATCGAAGCGTTTCCAGATAAGCGATATTGCAAACTTTAATTAGTGATCATGTACTAACTTATTACAAATTAACATAAAGCTTTTACGAGAACAGTCTGATTCATCTCTTTTCTTCTTCAGATAACAAAAGATCTAATTTACTGCGTAAGTCAAAACAACCTGAATATCTCAATTGAACATCCATTCAAAACCATTTATTACGGAAACGCAAGACTTAAACTGAATTACAGCGCATAGAAATTCCATTTTAGGTCAGTGAATTAGATTAAGGGGAAATATGCGAATTGTTGTAGTATTAAATAATTGGTCGCGTGCCGGCCTCGTGGCGCCGATGTCAACGGCGAACACTGCATACTGAGGCGCACTGCGGTAGAATACCTACTTTAGTACTTAAAACTTTCAGCTTACTTGCAATTAGTTTACTACAGTACAAAACTTCGTTTTAAACACTCATTACCATTTCTATACTTTGGCGTAACGAATGTCACCTGTTCTATTAATGACTAGCAAGCAGTTGGAATAGAATCAAAAATTATTTTTATGGCAGACAAGTTTAAATGACTTAATATCACGGATGATGGATAAAAAGAAAGCAAAATTTAAAAGTCGTTAATTTGCGCAGTGAAACGAACGATTGCGATAAAGCGATAAACTATTATACGAATTCCTATATAATAAAAAATGAAAGTCTGTGTCTGACTAACAAGAAGTTAAAGAGTACCTAGTATAAAATTCGTTCAATGATTGGTTGTTTTCGGTAGTTTTCCAAATTAAGTTATAAAATAAGTTTTATATCTTATTTATATAGGGAGGGAGAAAATTTGAGATTATGTTGAGGTTTTTTGATGCCAAATCTAAAAAAAATACAAAAAAAATCGTCAAAAAAACTGGATAGGGACACCCTAATCACCTAGCGGTATGAAATATATAATACTTTACGACCTATTCTCATATCTACCAAACATACCCAAAAAATCATAAAAAAACGGCTGAGCCGTTTCGGAGGACTGCGATCACAAATACCGTGACTCAAGATTAGATTATGATCTAGACACGTGGTAGCATGTCCAGCCGAAGTTCAAAAAAAGTAACCGGCAGCGCCTTGCGTAATGTTACACAAATAATTTCGAGCTACTTTCGACACCTTCACAACTCGACCAACATGAAATTTGGCATATTTACTAAAGGCTCTTAACTTATTTAGAAGTCAAATTTCATGAATGTAACTGAAATAGTTATTAATATATATATATTATAATAACTTTTACAAACTCGCATTTTGGTGACTGACATAGGATTAAAAAACCGAACTTACTTCCAGATATCCTAGAAACTTGATATTTGGCATCAGGGTAGACTATTAGGCGAATACATAGGAAAAAATCTAAAACTGAAAATTATTGATATTTAGTATCGAACTTAATGAAAATAAATGAATATAGAGTAATTTTACAAATAAAAACAGGTATATTAATTATGATCAATAATTCCTAACAATTTCTAGACAAAAAGTAAAAATATCTCATCATAAACTTTAATGTGAAATGAGAGCCAAGTTGAAAAAAAGAATCGAGATCTAAATGGGTTCCAAGTTCTGTGTAGCAAATCCTAAAATACATTATAGCTATACATTTTTTCCAAAATTAGTTACCTATTAGCTTTTGACCTTAGTCCATTATTGTCCAATGACATGACATGGATCTGAGATGTCTTTATAATATTATAATATATGTTATTGATGTAATATTACACCTTTAGAAGGTTATTATGTTAAGCTCTACGTTAAGCAGTCATTCATTAACTTGCGCTCAATATAATCCGTCAAGCTTGTTTACTTCAAATTATTTGAAGAGTTTCTTTTGTCATTTCTTCTCTTCCATGACAAGGTAACTTTCCGAAAAGGAGATAGAATAAAAAACGTCATAAGTGTATCAATAATATTTATGTGATTAAATTAATGGGAATTTTAATTATTTCACTCTTAAAAACTATAACTACATCGAAAAGCTGGTGAAGATTAACTTCAAAACTATTTATTCACGAACAATTAAAATTTATCGTTTATCGCTCATTTTATAGTAGGGCACCTGAGCTTAAATATGGCTTTTTATCGCTAATTGACATGCATTTTTACCGACGTGCTTACGTTGACTTCAATTTGCGTGATGGAAAGGAGAGATGAGCTGTGAGCACGTACGCTTCAATATAAAAACACGTTATATGTAAAAAGTTCTAGAATGATTTTGAGGTCAGAATCGTATTCAAACTGGATCTTGGAACATTAAAATTTTATAAAACATATTCATATTGGAAACGTGTTAAGTAGTCTACTCTAGGTAGATACGTCTAAATTATTAATGTTTGTCGACAATCTTCGTATTTATTTAGTGCAATGTAGTCGTATATTTGGCCAGAATATGACTAAACGGCTAATTAATTAAACGGTTTCTTGCTTATATTTGGCCTGATAATAACGGGTTAAGCTGAAACCCTCTGTGATAGAAATGTCCGTAGATGACATCGACCACTTCCTGTCATATCACATCTGTTAGATTGCTAGCTATTAATAATTTATGTAAATAAATATTATTTTATAATTATTATTTACAAAATATTTATGTTCAGCTCCTCCTAACTTATTATCTAAGTAACTAAGTTTTTATATTTAGAAGTCAATACGCAACCTTGGAAAATGAATAACAATTTACAAAATGATACAAAGACTGTAAAATAACCTAAGTTTGCAATTCGTTGTGTCACGTGATGATACTTCAAAGAGTTTTTATTTCGTTTTCACAATGAGAAAAACAACAGAGAAAATAATTCTGTTCATATTGTGTTCATACCGCGTTCATAATTTGTTTACAGAAGCCCTATATTCACTTTACATTAAACTCTATGCAATGGATAAACTTAATCAAGTATGCTCTTATTTATTATTTATTTCACTCTTTATTGTTAACCTAAAAAACTAGATCACAATGGCTCTTGAGTTTGAAAAACTGTTAATGAATTTAAATCCCGACAAAAATTATTTTTATTTATAAATATCTACCCTAGTATGTAATAATAACTTCGTTTCTATGAATTTAGATGTTTCAATTATACTGATGAATTTATGCGAATGACCTGCAACATATTCTGTTTCTAAGTTTCAGTAATGATTATTGTCGAATGTCGACTAGTAGGCGAATAATACGCACCAGGGGGCTTACCATGAACTCTTAAAACAGGCCAATATTAGCCAATAATTGACCTGTCCTGCTATATCCTACCATGAACTAGCTAAAGCACAGGTCAGCCAGCGATCACGTGACCTTAACAGGACAGCGGTCACGTGACTTCGATAATCTTCTTCTGCCCTGCGATATGTGTACCATGAAGCGATTGTTGACGTATTGATGTCGGAAAGCGGCCTATGTCAACGTCTAAATATTACAGCCTACCGAAACTAACTTTAATTGTCCTGTTTTGGCTGTTTCGTTTATAATTTCTTTATAACGTAAGTTATTGTTATATAAAACAGTTTAAATATAAATTTGTGATATTGAAGAACATTATTTGGTGAATATTAGCTATCGACCAATCTACCTTGCCTACAATCTAATCTCTACAAGCTGTTTGCTTCATGTCTCGAGAAACGCCTTGCTACATACACCGAAGAGCATCAGCCAATAGAGGAAGCAGGATTTATAAGTACGTATTCAACTATAGACCACATTCAAAAAGATCACATCATGGAAGGCAGCTATAGGCAAGAGAACCAGAGGCAAACCGGCCACGGCGGAGAGATAGCTCGACGAAATTTTGTAAGCAGCGGGAAAAGAATGGATTGATAAAGCGAGTGACAGAATTATGTGGAGAAAAATGGAGGAGCCTTTACTCTATAGAGAGAGTATAATATAAAAAAGTAATATAAACAAAGAAATATATAATAATGATTATTGAATTAAATTTAGTCAAGAATTAAGAAAAAGGAAAGGATTAACGAACCCTAAAAATTGCTTTAACTTTAAGTTGAAGACTTTTTATATATTTAAATAATTTATTTCGAAATCACAGATAGATTCTCCAGTTTTATTATTTGTATAGAATATAGATTGCATTGCATGCTTTTTAGTCGTTATGAAATTGTAAATTGAATTTTCTATTTAAGAAATAAAAATGTCTAATTATTATTTTTTTTACTATACTTAGTATATTTTTATAAACATATACCATATATTTTTATATAATATGTGGATGAAAAGGTATTATATGATAATGGTAATTCAATAATACTCCGTTTGCTTTGCACCAAGTTATGTATATTTTCAGTTATCCTAACGTTCACATCGATAACAATCTCTACTACTCCGTGATCAATGATAGAATTAGAATATCCTACGTATTAGGTATAATGTTCTAAAAAAGTGACATATTCCATATTCTAAATATTTAGTTTTTCTTCATAACTCTTCTCGTATGACATCATCAGCATCTGTATCAATCGATCGTTGTAGAACCAAAGAGGTCGCTCGCCGGCACGGCTATCCTGACGTGCGCTCGTCCTCGAGCGCCTCCGCCCTCATGTCTCCAGTGGACCCCTTTGATCGCTGGGTGCTCGTCATCGAACGCATTTACTTCTGATGTAGCCGTACACTGACACGGCTTCAACAGCTATCTTGCTCAAGTTCCCATCTCCAATCCAATTCAACATAAATAACATATTATCACAGTAGGTAAATATCCGCCTCGATTTGTACATGACCTACAGGCATTCATGAAAATGAAAATGCACCACCATCACAAAATAAATATCTTTCATTTCTTTGAAAGTACGTTAAAACATTCAAAATTGCACTTAACAATTTTAAATTATCGCTCCTAAATCACACATTTTATAAGACATTTGGACATGTCACTATGTCAAGTGTTGTAAGATTACGTTCAAAAATGTAGGCATCATATAGCGATTATTTTTTTGGTAATTTTAGAGAAAGAACGGTTTTTAAGCTTAATAAATAACGACCGATAAGTTTCTATAACAAATCTCAAAATCTTCGATTGAGATTGTTATTTTAAATTTTTAATAACATCAATATTACTCATTGATTTGAAAACCGGTAAACCGATAAAACGCTCTATTTCCGAACTTAAGTTCGGTAAGTAAAACAAATTTTGTACCGTGCACAGAGTACTTAAGCACTACGTTGTACCGCGCAGGTCATAGACTAAGATGCCGGACAGAAGTAGAGGCATTGCAGGCCATCAGATGAACGTTCATGGTACGAAATATACTCCTGTCATGTTTTAGCTACAAGCTGACCTGTCCTGAACATGATACGTTTTATTAGAGTTCATGGTAAGGCACCAGTAATAAATGTCAGTCTAACTTTATAAAACTTTGTTATAAATACATAGTGTACATAAAATATCATAATATTAACAAAATAAAAATAAATTTTAAAAATAAAATAGCTAGCGAATGACTTCCACAAGTTTTAATTTTAACTTGATGATCTTAGTTCCAAGGCTCCAGACACCATTTTCTGACACGATATGGTTCGTGGAAGGAATTCAAAACAAAACCAGACGAATCTGAAATGGATTCACGAGAGCTAGAGTTCCGTAACCTATATTTTGAATATACAACAAAAGAAAAGAATTTAACTTTTTGCAAAAATAGTTGTACTACTTGTATCAACTAGCGATATCATAAGGGACACTCGCGTACACTTTGCGTTTCGCACAAATAACTCCACAACGAAATATACCTATATCGATAACAGGCTTAGTGCAATTGTACAATGCAGGATTCTTAAGATCTTTGGGCACATCTCAAGAAAAGGGAGCTCCATGGACAGGCCAGGGGTAAGCGTTTCAGGGGACGGTCACCAACTCGTTGGACAGACCTTATAAAAGTTATTACCAACACCACGGTTGACCAATGCTCTAGAAACGCGACAAATCGAGAAAAATGGAGGATTATAGCAAATTCCATAATAACTCTCAAAAAGGACTTGCCTACATCATCAGCAGCCACGACTACTCTAACAAGAATACATGACTAACAAGAGAGATAATACAACAACATTATAATGTGTTCACAACCTCACAATAATAAAGATTAAGTATTAACTTTAACCCAAATAATTAATTAACGAAACAATAATTAAAACTTCTGTTCCTCTGGTTGCCTGGAAGAGATCGCTTTAAGAGATAAGGCCGCCGAATGTTCAAATTATTATTCACTGTTATGTTTTGTTTTTTGGTGTACATAAAATTGTATTGTATTGTAATTAAACTCCAAGGCTGACTTTTGTTCCTAATTTACAGCTTTCGTTTATTTACGGTATCGTTTCCTTTATTTATTTGGGAGAAAATAAGGTGTACTATGCAGACAGACAGACCGTAAGTCGTCGTCTCGACTCTAAAGAATCTAAAGAGAAAAAAAAAACGGATATACGGAACTCTAAAACGAACGGTCATTACTCTGTCACAAAATAAGCATACCTTTCACCGTTGCTTCAAAGACTTTTTATTGCTGATCTTTCAGGAAGATATTATCAAGAAACGTAATTCCAACCAAAAAAAAAGGCGAAGACTACCAACGGAATTTTGTAGACATTGTTGTTGTATATTCTTGTTGACATTAAAAACTGAAAATTAATTAAACCACTGATAACAATGAAACAAATAATTTAAATGTTAACGGTAGGTGATACTGCCATTGTTTAAACTTGTCTACAAACAACATAACAATATTAATATTAACAATATTAACATTATTAATGACACATACCTAATAATAATGTATATATACTCGTATATTCATAAGAATCGCGTAATTTTTCTTGTAGTCCATCGACATCGGCCCGATGCGAATACGAAGAAACTAGGGTATTAGGTCCAAGTACAGCCGCATTAATAAAATTACGGTAGATTTTGGCGCCGTAAAAATACGGCAGATCTACCGTAATTACGGTGTAGGTGGAGACACTAACATCGGGGTATTCGGTTTCCATTGTCACCTTTACTCAAAAATCAAGGTGGCTTGGAACAACAGCCAATTTAGTTACCAAAAGTAAAGGCGATGTCACGTTTGCACTGTCTAATAACTGCGAGGTCTCCTACTGATTTCAACCCATTAATGACTCACTACTCAGTAGCAACATACATACAACATATTTTGAAAGGATTGTGTTTAAAATATTTTTTTTAATATTAGTTATGTATCTACACGTTGTATAAAGAAGATTACAAAATTTATTAGGATTCAACGCTTTCAACAGGGTAACACAGTATTCCATTCGTTATTTCATTAAAGTACCACAAAATGAATAAAATAAGTCCCGTTTTGTTAAACTCATGTTTATTCATACTTGTTGAATTAGGTTTTGAACCTTAACAAAGTGTAATGGGCCCGTCGGCTTCATATTATGTACCTCATAATAAACAGTGAACATTAAGATTCCGAGAGAGTTTCTTTCGAGGTGACATTTTAGGAGAATATTTTAGTGTTTGAGGAAATTGTGAGTTCGTAATTAGTTTGGTGTAGCGCCTACCAGGTGGTGCTGTCTTTGCAGTATCATCACGTTCCATAACTTTTTCATTTGACGCGTACACGGAGAACTTTTCCATTTCTTTTTATTAACATTGTAACGAAAATGAGAGTAGGCTTTATGAGAAACGGATACCTGATGGTTTTACCTAAAATGTTATTGCACGGGACCCAGTGTGTTGTTTGTATTGAGTACTTACGTAACAATATTAGACAGTTTTGTTGGGAGGGCATTTCTTCTCCAGATTAATGTTTTTACTTAACTGTAACTGCTCGATGTCTGTACGTTAAAGATATTTGAGGATCCCATAATTATGATTTTAGAATTGTTGTCTGTTTTTCTGTTTGTCTGTGCATATGCTTCTGCTAATGTAAGATGGCTGAACTGAAATGTACATTGATGTATGTATAAGCTTGAGATATGATCACAAATAATAAACTTAACAAATGAAGTTGCACTTGCAAACTCGCTTGGAGAAGGCTCCGTACGTTGATTTTATATTTACCGTTATTTCTCCCGGAGTCTCCCGGAGTCCGGACTCCCATGGACATTAGCAATACCAAAGGTATCACTGATGCGTTGTCGGCCAAGAAAGAGAGAAAAAGAAAGACAGTAGTCTTAAGTGAAAACGGATTCCTAGAGACGATGGAATTTAGTTTATCTGTTTTTCACGGGATGTATGACACACGAAATGGGCAGTATTAAATGTGAATAATATGAAGCACCATAGTGAAATCTCGATATAATTGATATCTGAATTAACCTAGCTAGGGCACTCGGCGGCCTTGGTCGAGCTGTCTCCGGAGAGTCGTGACTCACGTCCAATATCTTGTTACGAACTTAATAATCAGTGGTCTGAAATTTAGTTTCTAGAGAAATGAAAAACTTATTTAATTATCTTTAGTTTCTAAAGTAGAATTAATAATACTTTAATAGTGTTCATAATGAATAAGATCACCTACACAACGCCATCATTCTACCGTTAGTATAATTCAGACGGTGGAAATCCTGGTATAAAGACATTTAGCGCACCTACTCATTTCACGCAGTTTTAACCCACACAATAGTATATTTCATTACGAGTGCAGAAAGCCTGTCATTGCAAAGAGTTGCAATGACGGTTCCGCACGTGTACTGAACAACTATTTTTAATACAGTTGCGAAAAAATGAAGCAATATAACATAATAATAAAAACACAACCTTTTTGGAAAATGGCGCCAACCGTAAAAGAATATAAGCACAGAGTACTTATTCACTAATATAAGCAGAGATTTTTTTTGTTTTCTTCACCCATTCTGGGTAGGCAAAGACAACTATGCCCATACAGCCATGTCTTCAGTAGATTTTTTTTTATTGATATGAAATGAAAATTAATGAGATGAAATGAAACGAAACCTAACCTAACTCATTGAATCAAATCATTAAACAAATTAGTAGCTTCTTTTTAGAAATATTTGCATGAATCATAAAAACTTCTATGATTTTTTTTTGTAAAAACTTCGTGGTTGGTTTTTTCTTTTTAATAGACATTATTTTGACAGTTGGGAAAGAGAACGCACGAGTTCGGAAAAGGTAAAGAAAAAGCACGAGTATGTAATAGCCCACATCCCGAACGTTATACGTCCCTGCAATACGCCACTTTTTAAGCAACTGTATTAAAAAGTATTTTTAACTGCATTGACATACAAAATCTGTATTTTGTATGTCAATGCAGTTAAAAATACTTTTTTCCCAGGTAAAGTTGGTACCTAATTGAATCGTAGTTGTTTGTACTGTTACAAACAACTACGATTCAATTAGGTACCAACTTTACCTGGGACATAAATTAGTAATTTGTGCCCTGGCTGGAATCTAACATAGAACGTTCTTTTGCTTTAAGTTAGACCACTACTACCGACAGTTTTGGGATAAGCATAACCTGATACTACACTCAGGTTTGGCTTCAGACGAGAGAACACCTTAACTGTTTACAGCACAATCATATTGTTTTTGCTTAAGAACTTTGACAAATAATAGCGTAAAAGGCGTGTATTAAGTTTTTAAAATATTAGCTTGTTCACTTACGCGATAACACCCAAGCAGGTCATGAAAAGAAAACGAATTATTGCGAGTTACATATAGAGATGGATATATACATGGAGCGCTTATAGCCCGGCTCGACAAAGTTAAACAACAGCGGGTGCGGTCGGTAGTTGGAGGGGTGACCGCTAGTGGCAAAAAATTCTTGAGCGTTTCCGTGCTTTGGATGGCACGTAAACCCGTCGGTCCCGGTTGTTATCATAAGAAACAATCGTTAAGCCATGTCGGAGGCCATCGGGTGGTTTGAAAACTTCCGACACGGGTTGGCCACTAACCCCTCCACCAATCCGCACTGGCGCAGCGTGGTGGAGTATGCTCTAGGCCTCTTCAACAGGAGAGACCAGTGCCCAGTAGTGGGCCATTAATGAGTTGAAGCCAGCCTGCATGGAGAGATGGATTGTACTATTACTCCTTTAGGTCTCCATAACACTTAACACGTCAGGTTTGCTAATTCCAATCCACACTGGAGCAACATGGTTTTAGTCCAGGGCCCTGGAGTACAGCCCTAATGATTGAGCTATCCTATTACTCCGTGAACCAATTAGAACTACTACGACTGATAATGTCAAGGAGCCATTAATAGTGAGTCACGGTTTGGTTACTTTTTATTGCTCCCAGCGGATTTCATCTTTGGAATTACGCCGTTCTCCGAGCGCTATGACTCACGCTTGAGATATCAGTACGCCGTAATCTGAAACGAGTTTCTCGAGAAACTTTCCACTACCTAATTGAAATGTTATCTTCCTCCTAACTTCAATTTTGTAAGTATATAGTTTTAAGGAATTTACAGTTTTAAGAGTAGCGTAAGTGAGAGTACTGGTAGCTAAGTTTAAGCGTTGGTCTCTCGCATCAAAGTCCTAGATTCGAATCCTGCAATCACGTAATTTTTGAAAGGATATTCCTGATAATGGTAAAAATTTTGTGGAATTTTTGTGACAATATTTTTTGTTTGAATTAATTATTATATTTCAGAATTCTTCACAAAGATTTCAAGTGTTTGAATATTTCCAATCCGCAATTGACCAACTTGATAACCATATTTAGCGAGGTGCAGTATTTAGACATTCATGGACAGTAAACATAATAATAATGATGATATTATAAGCCACCTAAATGGTCCCGGTTGTTGCAAATACTCTTAGTAATGAGAGAACTATTACGTGTGAGGGTTGCGAATTCCGAGAATACTTTTACTACTCCCTAAGGACTTAATCATCCTTTTATGAAGTACGATGAGCTCAGGGTCTATTACTCTTGCCACATCAAGTAAACTTCATTCCAGTTTTGTATTCAGAGAAACGTCGCTCAAACAACATCTAAGAAAAGACTGCTATGTGAAAGATCTTAGAAAACGCTTCTACGTTGGTAATTGTAATTAATTTCGTTCATAGCAAACTTAAAAGTGCAAAAAGAATAGTACAGATTGGATAATACATTACAAAAGGGATAATTTTTTTTTATTCTTTTTTATTTATCATTTAACAAAACTTACATAAAATTGTTGCATTAAAAAGCATTATAAAAACCACTGAGGTTTATACAATAATGCTAAAAGTTTACATCACGTTACAAAGTAAATACATCATGTTACATAGTAATAAATATTTTATTTATTTTACACCTGATAATATCACCCACCATCACCCAGGGTTAACTGGCAGAGAATGCCATTAGGCATTAAGTTCGCCCTTGTAACCTCTACTTTAAGGTGTTGCAAAAGAATAAATAAATAAATATTATTTTTTTCCATCAAGATTATTCTGAGTATCCAAGCTTAAGTATAATGTTAAAGTATAATATTTAATATGATATTGATAGTCAAATTAGGTTTTTTTTTATTTCCAAGATGATGTTGAAATAAAATTATCGGGCTTTCCCTGTAATTACCTTGAACCTGCCCACTTCAGCCGATTCACCTCAAACTCCAAAACTTATTTCATTTCTCACCATAAAATACATCTTCAAATACAACGTTATGAATCCTTCGAAGCTCCATTTGAACAGTTATTGGCCACTCCACGGCCAATTGCCGCTCAAACGCAATATCCTGCGTCGAGTATTTAAGGATTTATAGTGTATCAACATTTAATTTCACCTTCATCTTTATAACTAGATGTTGCTGTAGATTTTTATATTCATCTAGGTACTAGCTACATAAAAACAGATACAATATTTTAAACTTATCGCGTCATCGATGAACTACGGTGGCCCGTATAAACTTCTGACAGATTGAACACGGACGGATGAAGACGGAAAATTGATAGACATAAGTACTCATGTCAAATGTCACCTGTCAATTGTCATCCTGTCAAAAGTTTCTGCGTGCCACCGTATTTCATCTGTGACCATGATTCTTGCCACTGGGTCGAAATATCGGAGTACAAAATAAATATCGTGAGCTCTTGTATTATAGTAAAATGTAAAAATAGAAACAGATAGTTTTATTGATCTTTGTTTATTTATTTCTATCTAATTTTTTTTCACTAAATGTAAAACAATAAACAATGTTTACTATATAACCTTCGTTCGCTTATCTGGTTTTACATTTTATACATACATAATGTATGTACATGTTTGCAAATTATACAAAATTTTATAGTATATTATTATATTACACATACGATAATGATTGTATAGCTATGAATGGTTTCATTCATGGTTGATATGCACACTATCTGCTAATGTTCGATGGCACGGAATGGAATGGTCAGCGTTAGATAACTAATAATGCAGTGTGATGGGGGTCCAACACATCGGTCGTATCAACTGCAATATCCCTTTATGAGTTGAGTCACTTCAGCTATCAGACGATGTCTTTGGAATTGATGTCGCACAAACATTTCCCATTAGGTTATCTTAATGCTTGTGATAATTTGTTCCAACATTCTTACAGTTTAACTCGCATGCAAAATATAAACCGTATTGATTATATCTACATCAATAATAGCAGTAATAATATCTGTCAGCTGTTTTATTATGTTTGTAGTATACCCGGTATAAAACACGAGCCTGAGTCCAGAATAATTTTGAAATATATTTTTAAATTGAGTTTTTCACTCTTACATCAATCGATAAGGGTTTCGTTGTGTGCCCGAGCGAGTTCACACAAGGAATGTCCTAAACATTTTATAACATTCGTAGCACGTAAAATATAATATCCCTACCCGCACTGAGTGTACGCGTAGCGAGCAAATATCTAAATGTAATTTCCATGCGTTGTCCCCGCAATGTTTTCCCAGAAAATATTAACATGGAAGGCAAGGGGCTGAATCTCTCCTAAGTAAGTTGCAAAAAATATACGTGATTTTACTTCAAAGTCCCTTTTGTCTTTATGGAGGGAAGGCATAAAAGTACAGGCACCGGAATGGCACATACAAAAAAATTACGCCCGTAATGATGATGTGCCCGCACTTTCCTTGAAAACAAAATATTTTCCTTTTACAGTGACAGAAATGTATTCAACTAACAACAAGGAGTTTTACTGTATTCTATCTCCGCACCGGTGTGCCGTACCCCGGTGCTCTTTCGGTGAAGTGGCGTGAAGCCTCGCGCTATGACTCATTACTAAACTATTCTCAGTTTTAATACGTAAAGAGAGAGCTTATTTTAAACCTTTCACGAAGTTGTCTTATGGTTTTCGAGTCATAACTTTTTAATAGAAAAACCGCATTATACTTTAGCATGTCTTAAAGTATTGTGCTTAGTAGTGAAAAATAATAACTTCGTGACGAAAGTTATAGTTACATGTTGAGTTAGCTATTGACCCTTAAAATGCATTGTGAAATCAAACAAAAATAAACATAAAAACATTGTTAACTACAGTTGTTTTATCCGAAAAAGCATAAGTGGTTCGCGTTAGCATTAACTGATAATCGTCTTTGAGAGGAAAATTTTATTAGTATCATTATCAGAAACTGTGGGGAGCACTGAGAGATCGCCGCGGGTGTCCTCCATCAATACACTCGTATACTGAGTGTTTGAATCGCTTAATCTATTTCCCAGCTAATGCGTGCCCATTTCACGTAAGCGACTGGGGTAAGAAAATTATTCATATTAAGATACTTATTCGGCTTCCTACTGCGACGTTCAACGAAATTGGCTAGTTCGGTAATGCAGGAATATTTTTGCCGATTTTGCGAAAATACGAAAGTTTTAACATGCAATGAAAATGTTTTTGGGAACTTTTACAACTGCGGTTATTTAAAAAGCGTAGAAGTCCGCTATCGAAGTATTCATGAGCGCTTACGTTCTGTACATGAGTGAAATATAATATTCGAATTTCATGTTTAACGTTTTGGAACTTTATAAAAAATCACTTTGAATCTTTTTGTATAGACTGGAAAATAAATAAATGTGTCACCTTTCATAATGAGTTGAATTTAAGCCATAGTTCCTCAACCATTACAGATTGAAACATTTCAAGGTTGTGTGCAGGATTTGAAGTACTAATGTCTCCTGTAAGTGCAAAGTTTGTTCAAATAGAGTATACGTGTAAGACTTACTTCAGTAGCATATTACGAAACTAATAATAAATTATAGTAAATACACCATCATCAAATTTGGTTTGCTTTTATCACTCGTTTTATATTTTTTCATATTTACCCCAGATCTCGTAACCTTTTATAAAATTCTTTGTCTATTGGTAGAAATATAAAATAAAATTATGTCCAGAAATTTTGGAAATCATCGCAGTTAAAGATTTACTTTGAAAATTCCAAAACAGTATGCGTAAAATATATGCGGCAAGCCACCGTACTTGGAAGGCAAGCCTGATTAAGTCCGCAATTTAATTACTATCTTAACCACTCCTAGTTAAACACGAGAAACTTTAGGACACGCATGAATATAATTCAAATCATATTTATAATATAATAAAATATGCTAACTGTATTTTGATTGTTAGAATATCTATAACGACAATATTGCTCTAGACTTAAAATGTTATTTAAGAAAGCAATAGTAGAACCAAAATTATATATTCTTACCTTTTGCTCTTTTATCCCGTCCCACATTACCTTGGAATCAAACCTTAAGATTTAAAAAAGCTACCAATACTCTTTTTACAGAAGTCCCATGGAAGTCCAGCTTAAATCGATTTTCCACCGCTAAGTATGTAAACAACTCATTTGTCAAATAATTATAAGCCAACAAGGTCAGAATACTTACAACAAGCAGCAAGTGAACTAAGCCAGTACAAGTTTACGACCATCTAGCTTTACGATGCAAACTTCTGTAGCGCCGGAAATATAAATTCTCTGCATAAAATCCTCCTGGATATAAAACTTGCTTACGAATTGTAAAACATTTAATAGTACATTACTTACTTTTCTCCTTAATAAAATTCAATACAACATATTATACGGCAGTACTAGAAGTAATTTTACACATAACATCGAAAAGATCGTTGTGTTTAACTTATACAATAGAACATAGTAATGCAGGAATGTTATGCTGAACGCACATAATATTCCGCACCGTACGCGCCGAACGCGCCGCATTTGTATGAAATTATGTGGCCACATATCGACGGGTGCAAAGTGAAAAGAGTTATCTGCAATATAACTTCTTTGTAGATGACTCTTTTCACTTTGCACCCGTTGATATGACGTCATCCGCATCGGGTATCTCATATGATTTCATACAAATGCGGCGCGTTCGGCGCGTACGGTGCGGACATAATTATACGTATTATGTGCGTTCACCATAATAGAACGATTAGTAAACAGTCCTCATATACCTTAGTATTTTATATTGTATACCTAATGTATACCTATTATAAACTTTTTGTTGTTTGACTAATTGCAACTGTATTTGTTTTTTTACGAAATAAATGTATTTTCTCTCTTTCTTTCAAAAACAAGGTATGCTCATATGATTGTAATCATAAATTCGGTAATTATTATACTAAATTACAAACCTTTTCTCTGTTTTTTCGTCTCAATAACTTCATAACCTTCATAAATGCAGTGAGCACTTAAGTCTTTTTCTGAAATTAGAGGTTTAAATTCATGGATCAGATGCAGTTGTATTGCCAGCGTGCTAGATATAAGCGAGTCCCTCGATATTTTGGCCAGCAACGTCGGTAATGACTTTTGATGTTACTGACGTTTTGGTGTTATAATCAATTGTTAAGTATTTTCTTGAAGTTTTCGAATATAACACAATATATGCGATAATTTCAAAAAATTCTGCTTAGATTACCTTGCACTTTTATACGAAACCAATTAGATATATTTTACTTAAAAAAATGAAAACACTTCATAATATTGAGTTGAGCCACTACTAGAAAGTAATTAATAAACTTTAAATAAATAAATTATTTAATAATGAAATTGACACATAATAATTTTATTGCTACACAAATGGTCATACCATTCGTAACCAACTATAGTAACTTTTAATATTTACTGATCCATTTTAATAAAACAATTATAGAGGAACGCTACAATAAAATATGCCATAAAAATGTTATTTCATGAAAAGACAGACATTTGTTTACATTATATTTATGGATTAACCTACATTTACTTCCTTGGGTATACCTAATAGATTCGCTATGAAAGTCAGTTTAAATTAAGTAGTTACAGGATCAGACCGCGCTCGTGCACTAGGCCTGTATAATTTTACGACCGATGCCTAGTTTTACGATCTAGACTGCTAGAGCCATAAAAAAGAATATTTCTAAGACACTGCGTCTTTTGCTGCTGTGTCTATTCGGTTCTCAAATGATTACCCTGCAGTATTATCCTCAGGTACCATGCTGAGGTGTAAAATAGATGAAGGTAAGATAAGGATAACGCAGGAGTTGTTATAATAATATAATGTTGTATAATTCTGTTTTTATTAATCTTTTATTTACGATATTCATGTTATTCATGTTACGATATTCATGTTATTTTTATATTTCTGAATCTCCTTTTTACGAAAAAGTATAATATAATATTATTTAATTGTTATTGATATAATCGATTCCACCTAAGTTGTAATATATGATATTTTTTAAGATTGTTCATTTCACAGATTAAGAAAGAAAGAAAGAAATGATTTATCTTGCAAAGCATTATGCATCATGTTGCAAATTGACATTTAAAACAGCAATAACACTTATTACATGTTGTAATTGTATTTTTTTTTTGTTATTTGAAATGAAATAATATAATACATACTCAATTTTTTTCTCTTTTGCAACACTGCAACATGTGATAATAAAAAATAAGTGATGCGTATTGCACCGATTATGATAAAACTTGGCATACAGACAGACCGTATCCAGGATTAGGAAATAGTATAGATTTTATCCCTTTGTATGGTCCCTTAAAAATTAATTCAATTAAAAAAAACTGCTATTAAAATATTATGCCATGTTTTAATTTAGGTAACCTATTATGGTTACTATCACTACTCTCCTTTTTAAAGCATAACCAAAGAACTCAGAAATGAAATCATATTTACAATTAATTACATAAACTTTTACTTGTCGCTATGTGTAAATAAGCTAGCTACTTTCGTAATATCTAAGTAACAAAGTATTTCTTAAGCTTGTTTTTATGATAGTTGGGGTCCGTGACGTTTACTTGAGCACGAAGATTTTCTTTTAAATTAAGAAAATATTGTACAAATCCGTTGGATTTGAAACTCAATTATTTTAATACAGTGAAAATAAACTTAATTCAATGTAAATTACGATATTTGTATATTATAAATGTTTAATATAATAATAGGGATCATCGGATAATGCCCGGTGTTTTAATAGAAATTTTTGAATGTGAACTGATAGTTTTTATTAGAAAAATCAGATGCTTTATTTCGAAGAAAACACCTCATTTACTCTCAACACTCTAATACAACTAATACAACTCTAATGGAACATAGCTATTATTTATGGGTTGTATCTTAGCGTTAAGGGCCCCAGTTAACCTGTACCGCCCTTAATATACCCTCTTGATCAACAAGAATTGAGCAATTCTTATCAGTAGATACGTGACTCATCTAAAAGTATTTAAATACATCTATTTAAATACATTAAATAAATACGGCAATAGATAAATACTAAAAATATAAATAAGTCCATAGGGTAATTTTTAGGTACACCATAAAAATTATGCTTCATGAAGCGGAACGGCGGCGTGTAACAGAAACGAATAAAGCAATAAAAATCCGATATTATTATCATTGAAATAAAAGGGCATAAGCAATTCGAACATCGTACCAATTCTCACTTTAGCAGAAGTGGTTGTATTCTCATCAAGCGGGAGCTCCGTTTAAAGAAATAGGTAATTATTCGAGCGGCAAGTTTGGGCGATCGTGCGGCGGCCTCATTAGTATGCGATGCACGAGATGCTGGCAGAGGCGATAACGCAAATTCGTTTTGCCCAACATCTTGCTAATAGAGTTTCACTAATTTATAAGCCCGTTAAGCCCCAACTACCACCGACTTGCGTATAAACTGTCCGCCGCGAATGTAAAAAGGATTCGACGCTAAGCCCGCGTTACTCGTGCATATTTGATAGAGCTCAATCTTTCTGCGCGTCCGAAAGGTATGAACGCTTAATTATGAAGAGCTTCTCAGGAACTTTATGAATTGTTGCTTCCAGGCTCTCGAGATTGTTTCTTTGGTTCCATTTAATCAAGCTTTAAGGAAATTATTTCGCGAGAGAACGTTACAGTAATACCGGAGCTACAATAGCGGAGCGAAATTAAGATAAAAAGCGTATTATGACAGACATTCCTAATTAAAAATCCCGATTTGCTTATAAGCCACAAGCTGCCGTCGCACCTGGGGAGTGTTAAATTACTTAGTCTCGCGACGTAAGTATACTCGACAAAAAATGCGCACTCAACTAACGAGGGTTAACTTAGGTCACTATCCCTGGCAATGTACGTCGTGTGGGAGATGTGCACAAAATGGAATTATTTACGCTTCATGACGTGGAACTAACAATCAAGTTTAAGTGCAGTAATAAATTTTGCCGGACAAAACAGCACTGAAAATACGCAGCGCGCTTCATTCAGTGCAAATGTGATTAACAAAATACTCGTGCTCCGGGAGGTACAATACCGAATCGTGATAAGTAATTTATTGTTCATGCACGTTGCGCTGTTACACTAATTGTGTTTCAAAAAATAAGCTAACAAAAGTAACATTAATGAACTACACCGTTCCCGTTTCAGTTATTTTGAAAAGTTAATCTGAGAGTACCGTGAAATATTATATTTAGTTTGCATTGAAATAATAGATAGTCGCTAACACTTTTTCCGATGGGACATTAGTTCAACGTCCATTAGAGTCGCGAATATTATACTAGATATATTATTATAGTTTGAAAATTTGTTTAATTGGCTCCACCGTAATTTGCCTATCCATGGTCAGCCAAGTACAAATCTTGCACGCATCTCTAAGCTATAGCTTTAGAAATCATTCATACTTGTTTCGATACAGAGAAACATTTTACCGAAGCAGCTCTTATACTCGTATAAAGCAAAGGTACCCAGTTTTGCGACGTAAAGGAACATAACTTCTAAATGAGGTATTTAGGAATAAAACCTGTTAATTTTACTTTTTAGACATAATATCTTTCTTGATTCAGATAACGAGGTCTGCGCGAGCTAACTGGGATTTATATCGTGCAGGAAACGCGTTAAAAGTGGTCCGGAAATCGCATCAAGACGCCTTTGCAGCCCGCGCGGCTGCCCGCTCGCTAATTTATACTCACCAACTTGTGGCTGAGAACATTTCGGAAAAATATTTAGTTATGTAGCAGCGAATCGTATTAGGAAAAATATTAAAAAATAATAAAAGTTCTATTAGGAAGTTTCAATTAGGAATAAGAAGTGCCCTTGTACAAATTTTTTTAAATATTTTTTCCTATGTGTGTACAAAATAAATAAAATAAAAATAAATAAATAAATAAAGTTTTTTCTTGTAGTTAATACTCACCGGATGATATAATAATTCAGTTTGTTTCCTTATTTACCAAACAATTAATTATTAGTCATATTTTTTTCAGATATAATAAAAATATAACCTGGCGTTCACCAAATTCAAAAGATATCCAAATTCTACTATTTCCATTCAATAGATTAGAGGTATTAGAACATCAGGTATGACAGACGAGTGATTTTATGAGGATTATTACGTTCTTAAAATATACAATAATAATTTATATTTAAACACAGATCTTGTTTTTCTTTCCCTTGCAAGGAATAGAACTACTATCGTTATTTGAAGCAGCACTTCAATGCTTTTGTTCACTATTTGAAGTACCGAATGTCGGCTGGTGCTTCAAGATTTATTTTAATGCCACAACCTTATCCCAAGGATTTTCTTTGTAGAGACTACATAGCGTTGATTTTGTTACAGAGAAACTTATAAATTTATACCTTAAGAAAATCAGAACTGTTTTATACTGAAACCTTATGCCACTAGCACTAAGCAAGTTAAGCAATGTTGGGCACGGTTAGTTGTTACAGCTTAGTCTTGCATCTAATCTTTGCACCTTTGAAAACTTTCGTTCAGCAAAAGATCTTCCAAAATGAATAGTAAATAGATTGGTCCAACCATTAACTTTAAAGGACAAATACAGTATTTATACAGGTCAACCCTATTGTTCTATTAATATCATAAATGTGAAAGTTTGTGAAGATGTTTGGATATTTGGATATATTTTGTTCCTCAATCACGCCACAACTACTTAACCGATTTGGCTGAAATTTGGAATGAAGATAACCTATAGTAGTAACACATAGACTACTTCCGGAAAAGTTTGTAAAACGGATTTGTAAAAATCGATATCCACGCGCGCGAACCCACGGGCATCATCTATTGTAATATCTAATATTATGTATCCCAATCCATCATTCTACTTGTCTTATAGGTGAAATTTATTTTCATGTGGTTCTATAAATCTTAATTAATTAACTAAAAATTTGTTTTCGAAACTACTATATCGCGGGCGACGCCGAGGGCAAGTGTAATGTATAAATAAAAGGATAAATTATTGAACATTTCTAGCCGTAACTTCCCTAACATTGCGCTCTATCAAAATTCATATCGGTGGAACATTTTGCGTCTGGAGTGCTGTCTGCATTTTTATACACTTGATTTCTAGAAGAGAATATAAATTTATCGTTCGGTGCAGTATATTACAGCCCTACTTACATCGAAAATGATCCTAATGCAGTTAGTTATTGGACACGTGACCTTTGTAAATTCGATAAATGATGGAACCCAAATAAATACCCATAGTAAGTACCTAATACTGTTTTTCATACATCATCCATATACGAATATGGACACAATTTTATTGTAGAAATAATAATAAGAAACCCCTTGATAGAAATTGGAGAGCTGCGATCTAACACAAGTGTGAAAAAACAACCAGAAGCGTAATCGTAGCTAAATAAATCAGTCATTCCATTTAACGGGTTCTTTAACATTTCCCACAGCAATAAACAGAAAATTAGAAAAGAAATCTATCAAAAAAAATGCCAACAATCATTGCGCAGGTAAGTATGTAATGAAACCGAAGAGCAACTCGTAAAGCATACAATTCCGAGTAAATAATGCATTCAAGATGTATCTTGAGCCGGTAATACAAAACCACGTTGTTTTACACGTCTTAAGACTGCTGGATTCTCCTTTGTATCTCGCTTCATCATTTGAGATTCAAAATGAATTTCTGCTGTACGCAGGTTTCGTAAGTAGTATGGAAAATTGGAAAGAAATTTCGTAGAAACTCACCAAAAAATTTTTATTGCCAAGTATGTAATGTAACTTTTATACAAACGGTAAGACATATTTTTAGTGACTTGACCAAATGAAGTCATGTATGTGTCATGTTCATTTTTCATGTTAACGGTTTTATTTAGCTTGCCCTGTTTATTTGTTTGGGTCAAATCTTGCAAGCATAATTAGAGCTACTTACTTCCACTTATCCTATGAGTTGAAATTTTACATAGTGCTTTAGTTTTGATGACAATGCATTTTTGTGATAAGCATGATCTGATATTACACACGGGTTTGTCCTTAATGTTTAATAGCATAGTCCCAATTTTTTTTCTGTAGTATCTACATTGACACGATAAAACCATGTATTTATTTTTTAAACTATTAATTTGTATGAGAAGTTAATTCAAAGCCGTAGTCAAATTAATTTGTATGAATAAACTAGAAATATTCATAGTTGAGTTAAGTTGTTCATAGAACGAAAAGCAAGAGCGACATAAATTTCAAAGGTATATTTCAAAATTATTTTTCACTTACTTTCAACATGTAACATGAAAAATATGTAATGGGCACATTTAACTTCTTCAAATGATCTTCAATACTAAGGAGACAATCGTGACTCGTCGATCACCATTGGTGATTTGTACCACAGTGACTGAACTTTTCCTGTATCTATTCAATGTATGCCATCAATAGACAAAACTTAAATATGGTGACGAGTAATAAGATCTAACTACTCTTATTTACTCATTAGCTATTGTCCGCAGCTTCGCCCTTTCACCCCCTTGGCTTGAATTTTGAAAAATCCTTCCTTAGTGGAATTTTAAGTTTCTAGCCCTAAGCGTTTGGCCTGTGCGTTAATACATCAGTCAATCACTTTTGCCTTTTATATATACACTGTAATGGTTGAGTTATGATTGTAAGGTGAACAGATTTAATCTCCATAGGAAAAACAAAGCGAGACATCACGTCCGCCGAGCTGTCACGACCGCAATGCAAGTAATCATAACATCATAAAACTTTTGCACTCCTGGTAAAACCTCGTGAATCTTGCCGGAGCCGTGTCTCGGGTAATCAGAACTTAATGAAAAGTGCGCTCGGCCGTCAGACGCGGTATTACCCAAATTTTAGGGGTCACGTAAAATATTAAAGAGACGAGATGAAGTGGCCAGAGATTCATTGCTCTTCCTTGTTTTTATTATTCGTAAATAAGACACCCCCGACACGTTTGTGTGTTCATAACATAAAACCGGGTGTAGTAAAGTTTCTCTTCGACGACTCCTGTGTTGCTCTCATAAATGTTTAGCGTCTAAATACGTCTGTGTATTTGGATTTCTCATCCCCTTCTAAATAAGTAAAAAAGAAAACTTTACCAAATTGGTTCGGTTCGTTGGAAGACAGATATTTACAAATAAATCTAACAATATAGCATGTTAATGTCAGGTTAAGGAGTTCTGTACAATCATCCACTATAACTGATGTAGAATAGAAGTATAAAACTTCTAAGTCTAGGTCCAAATTATACATATTTTTGGTCATAACTATTATGTTGATTACTATGACAACAAAGTCCTCATATGGACTACGAACATTAATATTAAAACAACGCCCAAATCCCTGGTTTGATTTTATCGCTTATTAAGGATCTTCCTTACCATCTGTAATATACATATAGTACATAAAGCTTCGCAAGACCTACCTATTATAATACGTGCTAATAGAATATTTTTACCAACAACGAACTGGTAATATCGTCGGCGTTCTGAACAGTTCGACTCAATAAGTTTGAGTAACTCATATTTCTTTTCAATTCCCTTTTATAAAGATATTACCTAATGGAATGGATAAACTTTGGCGAATGTTCCATTATTTAATTTGCTTAATATTATTGTTAGTATTCTCTATATAGACTCTTAGGTAAAAGTTTACAACTTGAATAGATTTTAATAAAACACCGAAGTAATTTTCAAGAAAATTCTAGTATTTCTAGATATTCAAGTAAAAGTAAAGAGATAATAATGCTCTTATGCTTAAGACGCACTTGTGCACATGCACTTTGCGTGTGGTGAAAATAATTTTTACAAATAATTTACACGCTTTTTGATTTGAATAATAATTATTTAAATCACAAAGTAAAATAATTAATTACAAATAAATAATATTGAAGTATGTAATTAAAGCAATTCTGAAGTATGTATGTATATTAAAAGGAAATTACTGGTTCTAAGAAAAACCTTTAGCTTCTAGGTATTCTAGGTAAGCCGGTACAACCATTCCTAGAATGAATGGCGCCATATTATAGTTGGCTATTGCTCCTTTTTCTTGGCTACTTTCCAGTAAGCCTATTTGGGTGGTGGCGGTCTAGGCGGCTAAAGATCTGTTCAATTCTGTACGTCTCGCCCTAAGTAGGGGGTATCAGTAGAATCACGCAACTTAATCGTCGGACGCTACGCATACTTGTATTTAATCCTAATAAAAGTTGTAGATCTGTTTATAATTTCGACCAATCATAGGTCTTATTGACGTCGACCTCAAGACTCGTAGCCACTCTTAGGTTGTCAGTAAGTAACTTCGACCGTTTTCAGGTACCTCTTCAAAGCTTGATCTCCAGGTTTATATCAAGTTCCAACCCCTTCCACCTGCAGCTCAGGTAACGGATTCACAGCGTTTCTGCTGTTTGTTCAAGTAACATTAGTTTGAACATTGGTTATCGAAACTGATAATACAACGGGCAATTGTTAAGACGGAAGCACTCATAATTTTAAATCACAAAATTCTTTATTGTGTATTTTATTTTTACGACAACACTATATTACAACTATGCAATGGTTTCTTTCTATGCAAAGAACATTCAGTCTAGTATATCGATTATCTAAATAATACATGTACTTACAGAACCCTGAAAACAACCTTATTACACATTATTATCTTCTAAGCAAACATGAAAACGTTTATTATTCCAAGTTTATGCAAGCATTTTAAATATCGCAGCGGTATTTTCACAATTATTTCTGGAACAATAGCTCAACGATCGTAGATTAACATAAAATGCAAAGTGGAAAACTATTAAGAATCGCACACAATCATAACAAGTACCTGACGATTGCGAATCACGTATTCAATTATGAGTGAACGTGATAGGAAAGATTTTTAATAGATTTTAAAATTACACCAACTATGCAGACGTGGTCGGACAAAGAAACTATTCAGAAATAAAATGAGATTCAATTGATTTCCCGGACTGTAAGGACTTATAAGTGCTCTTGACAGTAAGATTGGAAAACTGGGAGATGCACAAGTGTCTTTAGAATCAGAAGTGCTAAAGATTCCATTGCTTTTTAGAATTAATAGACACCTATTGATAAAACCACTTCTGAAATGTAATTGTACAAATTAACCTTGTACAAATCTCAAGTTCAGCCGTGAGTGGAGTACTGTTCTCACATTTGGGCAGGTGCAGTCTAATATCATCTTTGTGCCTTGGATTTCACGGAGAGGCGTGCAAAGAGGCTCACTGGTGACCGAGATCTGGTTAAGAAAAATCTGCAAAGTCCCTAGCAAAGGCGCAGAGTAGCCAGTCTCTCGGTTTTCTATAGAGAACATGTCGGAATGTGTGTGCAGGAATTATTGAATTAATTCCCCCTTCCCCATTCCTCCATAGAACGACACGAGCACGACGCACAGCGGGTATCCACCCTTTTGTCGAACATCCCGCCGGTACGGATGACGTGGTTTGCATCGTCATTCATTATGCGCACCGCGAAGGATTGGAATAGCTTGCCTGCGTCTGCATTCCCGCCCACCTACGTGGTAGTCATCAAGAAAAGAGTGAATAGAGTGAGTTTATTAAGTGCGCTCACCACCCTAGACCACATTTCCACTTACCATCAGGTGGGATTGTGGTTAAGTATTAACTTATTTTGAGTAAAAAAAAATTACTGCTGATTCGATCAAAAGTTCAAGTTTCAATGGTTCATTGCTGGTTTCCTATCGTCCAGTGGGAGTTGAGCAGAGCATGTTGACAATTTCTATATCTTGAAACACATGCTTCCCGCCGTTTTATTTATTCATTTATGTTTACATGAAAGGTAATAATAAAAGAAATTTGGTACATTCTTATTTCTAAAATAAATCTCTTCGATCATACATAGAAACGAAAACCTGATATAGGTATATCCTAATATAACTATATCCTTTATTGGAAAAACATTATAATTTTTAAAATTATGTATCCACATAAACTTTGATGTAAATTACTTATTATTCTTCACAATAAATGCCTGATATTTAAATTACTTTATAATTATTATTTATTCATTGGTCATGGTTAATGAGGTTAAGAAGAATTAACTATTCTTTATCCTAGCATTTACTTTTAGTACAATGGTTTTAATATTTACTAAATCGACACAAAATATAACATTCTTACTCTCTTGAGCATCATTCCGAGTACGTAACATTAATAGGTAAATTCATTCCACTGTCCCATAACTACTGTAATTCAACGTTAAAATACTCTTGTAAAATAAATGGAACACGATGCGTAAAACTATTGGCAAAATTTTATCGAAATGGGACATAATTCTTAATACTAATATAATTTTAACTTTGCTATAGCAATATTGCAATGAAAAAGCGTAATGCAATAAAGAAGCTCTTAGCTCGAAGACAATTTAAACTGAGTTATTCCTCTTCGCTGGCAATAAGTCCAAGCTTTACATGGCGTATAATGGTATGACACGACAAACAGCTTTAAGTGTGTAAAATATGGAACGTGACGTCAGCCAAGCGAAGCTAGACTAGACTTTATTACGAGTACGGAGACAAGGATACGCCGGAACGCAAGCAATGCGGACACGCTACGTTTTCAGGGCTGGTTTTTGTATGTCCAAAGTCTTTAATGCTTAGTAGCTCTATTAAATTTTGAAGCACGTACGTGCGTGTTCGACTTTATTACTTTCCAGCCTTTTTTCTACAGATATAAGTGTTATTCTTACCTAAACCTAGATGAGAATTACCTTTGTTTAAATGTATCCTAGAACTGAGTTAAACTTAATATTTGTAGCAATGGTGATTTATTTTGTGACGGCCAAACGACTCGTCGTATTCTGGCTGGGGTCTTGAGAGACACATCTTTTTTTAATTTATTTAGTACACACAAATAATTTGAAGAATAATTACAAAAGTAAATTTAGTACTAGGGCACTGCTTATTCCATGCAGGAATCTCTTCCAGCAGACCCATAAAGAGGAGAATTGCATTGGTCAGGCAAACTCAGTGTGCACTTTGTAAATATTAAGTGATGTAAAAATACATAATAAAATATATATGTATATATTATATTATCTTTCTTTTTTTCTTCTTTCTTTCTTGGCTGGCAACGCATCAGTGATTTGGTGTCGCTAATGTCCATGGGCAACGACAGCCACTTACCATCAGAGGAATCGTTTACTCTTTTGTCGAGTATTAACTCGTATATTAACTCGTATGTCGATATTCTATGTATAGTTCACCTCATTAAAATCAATTTCTATGATTAACTTTGCTAAAAATTGCTTACGTATCGTTTCCACATCGGAATGGAAGAACGCGTAAATAAAAATAAAAGCCAATATGCACGGGGAATATTCGATTTCTCGCGTCAAGTATAATTTATATTTTATGCGTTGTAATGGATTCGTGTACAACGTTCGCTAAATATAAACTTTATTGAAATGCAATCGTTCATCATACATACACGGATTTGTGATTTACCAAAATGTTACCTAACCTATGAATGTTATCTGTTCTCGCCACTCTAATTAGTTCAGTGATGACAATTGAAAATCGTTACCAAATTAGCAGCTCAATGCCTGCTAATTTATAATATCAAATAATTTGTTTGTAATTTTTGTATACGAATTTATTTATTTCGGTTTTTTTCCATTTGTATGTACCTAAAGCTTATAAAGAACAGCTCTTTATAAGTTACTTCAATACTATGCTCTTATAAAGGTACATGCGTTTTCTAAAAATTTATTAACAGTTTTTTATTATTTCAAAAAGTATAAAATCTCTGAGAAAAAGATTTAGCGAAATCGATTTTAATAAAACTTAAAGGAACCCATGTCATAGTTTGGAGGGAACACCGATGCAGGAAGTTCGTTCCACAGTTTACACGTGCGGGCATGCTGGGTAGAAAACTACGCGAGAACCGAACTGTGGACGAACGTGAGGTATCCAGGTGGTGTTGATAGAACCTGGTATACCGTGATGTGCGGTGACGAAAATTAACCGCAGGGATTAAACCAAACAAAACAAAGTAAATATTCATATTATTAATGAATTTTTAAAGATTTATTTTATGTTTTTTTACTATTTACTTATTCAGTTTTTTATTTTGTTTTCTTTTAGTCGGGGGAATTTTTAATTTAAGTTTTATTTTACGCTTTTTAAACTTAGATTTAGATATAATTTGATACCCCACTCGGTATGTTCGCTGAATTCATTAAATTCATGCCCTTCCCTATAAGTACCCCCACCCTCCCCCCTTCAAACAGCCAATTTTGTAATACACAAATGAAATCCTTTCCTTTGATACCCCACACGGATATATTCACTTAGTATCGTTTATTCATCCCCTCTTCCCACCCCGGCTGAAAAATATTATTATTTTCATTAAACGGCTGAATCAAATCTTTCTTCAAACATAGCCTAAAACACTTTCGACTTTTAAACAAAAACAACTTAATCAAAATCGGTTCATCCATTCGAGAGCTACGATGACATGTAGACAGACAAACAGATGTACAGACACACGTCAGACTTATAAAACCCCTGGTTTTTGCGTCGGGGGTTAAAAACGATAATAAAGTGCAAGTGTCTGTATCGACATTTTCGTAGAAAACACAAGAGCGTACAGCTAGATATATTGGTACAATTTAAAACTTCACTGCCTTACTGAAATACCAACTAAACACTACATTTTTTAAACAGACTGCGCTATTTGGATAGAGAAGAGTCAACGTTCGGCGAGGCTAGACTCAGCGGCGCTCAGCTACAACATTATACTATAATTTTGTCCAACTTATCCAATGTTCTCCGACTGAAACTTTTATCTATTTACAATTTTACAGATCACCAATAAACCGACAAACAAAACAGATTAAGCAACTCTTTGACAACGGTATTGCTACGACAAAATGATAATACTCGCACTACCGCAAGTATTGTTCAATTCGACGCACGAATTCGATTTATGGACCCTTCGCTCGTATTTTGAAGTACACCTAAACATTATGTGCACGTATCTAAACATAATGTGCGTGTAAAAAGATACGGCTCTCGTAAAACCCCACTAGAAATAATTTAAGCGATGTTACTCGTTTTTCGCGAGTCATTCAGTGGTAGGACTCACATAAAAGTTGAACATGAGACGACCTAATGGATTAGAAGAATTGCTTCGTCGTAAATGGTACAGGCCGAAACATTGGTACAGGCTTATAGATAAAATAAAAACCGCAATCTGTATTGTTGTTGGTACTGTATGATATGTATATGGGTGAATTTCAACAAACTCGAATTTTGCCTAATTACAGTGGCGAATTTAAATTTAATGTTTCTGATAAATTTTTTTGGCCTAAATAATAGATAAAGAGTAGTACTAATTAATCATATACTAGAGATCGAAAAAAAATGTTTAGTTCATGAGATATTTCCATTTGAAATTATCAAATGCCACCGAAATTATTAAAGGACCACCGGAATTAAAATCCAAGCCACCGAAATTGATTAAATTTAAACTTGATGTTTCTAACACACTTTATTTGGCATAAATAATATGTAAATAGTAGTGATAATTAGTCATATAGTAGAGATTGAAAAAAAAATTATTTGTTCCGGAGATATTATCAAATTACACTATCAAATGCCACCGAAATTAGGACCACTGGAATTAGAATTTGATCCACCGAAATTGATTTATGCCCATGAGAAATCATAAAGGCAGGATCATTTAATACTTTAAAGATATTATGTACATTTTGAAGAATAGGAGTCTAGATGAACGGACTCCTTTTAGCGGTAATTAGACAGGCCCATTGCACTTCTGAGCCACGTTTATAAGCTGTTTCCTCACAAATCGCATTGCACACAGGCTTGACGACTTCCAGCCTCCCGAACAAGCAGGATTCCGAAAAGGCTACAGCACCATAGACCATATACACACATTTCGGCAGATTATACAAAAGACCGAGGACTATAACTTGCCGTTATGTATAGCCTATGTGACTATGAGAAGGCCTTTGATTCTATCGAGATCTGGGTGGTACTAGATTATCTCCAGCGGTGGCGGATCGACTACCGGTATATCAAGGTGTTGAAGTGTAAGTACTCATCCGCCATCATGTCCGTCAGAGTACACGACACAGCAACGAACCTCATCCAACTGCAGAGAAGTGTCAGACAAGGATGTCATATCCCCAAAACTGTTCACCGCTGTGAGGTAGACGTGTTCAAGCTGATGGAGTGGAAACAACATGGCATTAACATCAATGGCGAATACATCACACACCTACGATATGCCGATGATATAGTCATCCTGGCGGGTCCCTGGAAGAACTTGGAACAATGCTCGAGGGACTTGAACAGCGCCTCACAACGGGTGGGTCTTAAATCATGTCGAATGTCCATGTCACACCCGTATCGGTTGTTGTTGACGGCGTTGCTCTCGAAGTTTTAGACGAATACAATTACCTGGGACAAGTGATCCAGATGGGTAAGTCCAACTTCGAGAAAGAAGTCACTTGTAGAATCCAACTCGGATGAGCTGCGTTCGGGAAACTCCGTCATATATTGTCGTCCAAAACACTACCTCAGTGCCTGAAGTTTAAGTTGTTCGAGCAGTTTGTGTTGCCGGTGATCACATACGAATCCGAGACGTGGTGCTTTACTATTGGCCTAATCCACAACCTCAGAGAAGCGCAGCGGGCTATGGAGAAGGTTATGCTTGGTATTTTTCTACATGATCGCATCAGAAATGAGGAGATCCGTAGACGAACAAGGGTGACACTTCTTTATCTTTGCTTGTTTTTTGTGAATATGGGTGTGAGACTCTTACATTTTGTTTGTGCTTTGCTCCTTCGAATAAATGCTTTTTCTTTCTTTCTTTCTTTCTTTCTTTACCGACATAGCTCGAAGAATTAGCCGGCTGAAGTGGCAATGGGCGGGCCACATAGTGCGAAGGACCGATAACCGTTGGGTAAGAAAGGTCCTCGAATGGCGCCCACGTCTAGGAAAAAGGAGCATAGGATGATAGGACGCCCCCCGACCAGGTGGACTGACGACCTGAAGAAGACAGCGGGCATCCGCTGGATTCAGAAGGCTCAGGACCGGTCAGAGTGGTGCAAGTTAGGGGAAGCCTATGTCCAACAGTGGACCTCCAAGGGCTGATGGATAGATGGAGACACGTTTGTATTTCTATGGCCTATACTTCCCTATACGCTTTGATTTGCCACCGGAGCCACCGAGATTGCGCCACCGGACTTAGAATCAGAGACAAAACTTGAATTTTAAAGAAAACTTTTAGTCACAGGTTAACTTTTATTTCACAATTGTAGCTGAAAACCGTTAATGGAACCCTCCATAAAATTTCTAGATAATCTGCTTTGTTCTTTTACTAATATACATGACATCGGAATTGGATGATTTTGTATTCCTGCGCCACCGCAGTTAGTACTTACGTGTTTGGCAGGAAAATTACGCAACCAGTCGGTCATCCTAACACGCAGTTTGCAAGAGCACAACTGAACGGTGCGGGGAGAGCCAGTAAGGTGTCTTCCAAATCGTGAAGTAACAAGTAATGAAGTATACAAAATGCGCCACCGGTATTGCTTATTTTTGTAGGACATTTTTAAAAGATGTTTTAAGAGCTGTTGTTTAATCTTAAATTACTCCATAAATATATATTAGTTGTGTTATTTAATGTATTTCTAAAAAACATTCCCTTTCAATGAAATTTATTTACCAAAAAAAATTAAATTAATAAAATATATAAATAAACGCAGTTTGGACAGTACACCGGAATTAGATTTTAGGTCTTAGATATTTTTTTATTAAGAATCTATGTATTAAATACCTCTGAATACTTCACTATCATGTAGATCACTACTTAAACTACCTATATAAAATTATGCATAATTGTAGTTTACCTCCACACATTAATTTTCAACCTCGCCGTCTCAAAAATGCACTTGGGAAATTCACCCATATCATGTATAGTCGTGCTATTTGGAAGCAGATTATTCAAGCTTCGCGTCTTGTCATTGTTTAACAGCCGTACGTTCCGCTGCCGATTACAATCTGGCGTCTGCTCCGTATGCACGAGTTAAACAATACCTATCGAAGGAGTATTCATGGCATCTTTCTGAGTATTCATCATTAAATCGGGCCATTAGTAGCGCAGAGCAAGGCAAGGCTGAACTTTTTTTGTAAATAAGGAGACTATGGTATGGTGTTTTGGGGTCAGCCCAACTATGGAAAGTAATTTTGACGGGTGTGACGTGATAATTACCATCCCAGACCGCCATGCCTAGGGTCCTGGGTTTGATTTGGGAATCTACTAATACTGTCATTGACAATTATGTATGTGATTTATTTGTGTGAATATTAAAATAATTAATTTGTGGCAAAAACATTGTTTCTTACTCACTTCGTGTTTATACTGACATCAATTTATACTTTCCTACTTACATTTGATCGATGAAGGCTACGCCTAAGAAAAGTATATAAATCAGTGTTGTATTGTAACACTTTTCTTTATTACCAAACTCTCAATCATGTTCAGACCAATAAAGTTTCATTTCGTCTTTAAAGAGCTTGTGAGAATAAATATTTAATGGCAGAGTGGAAATTTTGTGCCTAAGTTACGTCAAACGATATTTTAAATTTTTAAGATAAGGTTCGGCACCAGCAATGGTACTAATTCAATAGACCAAGCAAAGTAATTAACCACTAGCTTACTCGTATTCACCCAGCTGGGCGTCAAACAATTTTAGAGTTCCGTACAAAAAAAAAACGAAAAACGGAACCCGTATGGGGTCACTCGTGTGTCTGACTGACCGCCTTTTGTAGCCAATTTACTCCGAAACTACTGGACCAATCACAATCAAATGTAGCCTGTGTCACTCAGGAATAATGTAGCTTTCTAGTGGTGAAAGAATTTTTGAAATCGGTCCAGCAGTATTTGACTTTATTCGTTACAAACATAGAAAAATACAAATCTCTTTTTATAATATTAGTGTAGATTGATTTCTAATGCTGAAAATAAGTTCTAAAACTAGCTGAGATACGAAAGAAATCTTAAAATTTTGCCATAAACAGTCACTTATTCAACTTATTGCAATAAACAATAATTAATTATTTACATAGGGCTACCAGATTGTACCAATGTTAAAACCATAAAAATATCATAAATAACAATTCTACACATAGAAAATTTAACATTTTAACTTACACGCAACCTTAGGAATACCATGTCGTTTTATATGTAGGGTTTTATATTTTTTGTACGTAATTATTGTCAAGTTTCTTTAACGTCTGAGACTTAAACGACAATATTAAAAATTAAATGAATACGTTTATTCCCTTCAGTTGGTTTAAAATTTATAATACAAAAGTTGACAGAGATTTTCTTAAAAGCGGAAGTTTTTAAATATATTATGAAGTACAGAGGAGGATTACGAGTACTCCTTGCCGGCCGGCCGGTAAATAGTTCCTTAAGCAGCAGCGTGAAACAAATATGATGCAATTAATTAAAGCTCCTTAACGCTTGTCTTGAAACTTCTTGTTTATATAGGTATAATGGAGCAATAAACGAACTGACGGGAGTCGAAACAAATGGTATGGTTCTTCACTGACATCGCTTGCTACTACAAGATTATCATCCATCATTAATCATTAGATTTTTTATCAGTTCTAATATAAAAGTAAGTCAAGAGTTTACTAAGTTAGTGCGTTTGACCATCCACGACTGAATTTCCGCTTACCATTAGGTGGTTTTGTGGTCATGCATTAACTTATTCTGCATAAAAAAAAGTTTCCTTCGCGTCTGTTTTCATTTTTGTAACGCAAGATCTCAAAAACTGCTGAAAGGAATTTCATACAGTTTTCACTAACAAACAGAGTATTTCGTGGGCAAAGATTAGGTTTATATAAATTGTATTTATTCTACTCGTGCGGAGTCGGGGCGGGTTGCTAGTCGTTCTATAGTTAAGCTGTTCTTCGCATCCGTCTGTGCTAGGTAATGAGTTGGGATTTAGTATTACTGAGACCCACGGGTGGCGATCATAATAATATACCATCTTTTGCAAAGGAAGGAATTTTATTCCATTGGGAAATTATTTCATTCCAAATGTATAATTGATACCAATTGATACACTGGAATACGTCGCATTCAATAAAGCTTAAATTCATGGCTGGAATAAACGGAAACAAGGGAGAAATTGTTTTTTAAATTTAGTTTAGCAAACAAACCATCATTTTACGTTTACATATTCGCTACATGAAAAAAAGTAAACGAAAGAGTTTTCATTTTTGTAAACAACAACAGCAAACCGGTAGGTTTCAACTTGTATTTAACTTTTTGGTGGCGCGTTTTTTATCAACAGATTATAAAAAATTTTGCACTATTAGCTTCTTCAAAAAATTACAAACAAAATTGAGATTCTAGAAACACATATCCTTCACTGCCGTGATCATGGAACGAATGTTTATGTAAGATCTATATTAAAAACACAAAAAATGTTTATACGGATGTCCTATACCTATAAACTCTGAAACCATCCAACCGATATGCCTCGAAATGATTTCATTTGAAAGGCAATAATCCGAATCCGGTGCTTTGAGACTACTAAAACAATGTATTAGGCATATTTTCGATTTTCGACTTTTTCCATTTTTAGCGTAGTGGAACACGCCGGGTATCCAGTACTTTAATAATACAATAAATGTTACAGTTTGTCTCGGTAGATAGTAAATATACTTGTGAGTAGGTATAGTGTATAGTGACTGTGATCGTCTTGCGACGTCTTTGAAGATTTACAAACGTCGCTAGTCGCCTACATTAACTTCCTAGTTCGTTTACAATCCTAAAATCAAGATTTAGGGTACAGTCACAAGGACTAGACCGTCTCTTGATCTGGGTCATACCCCGAGAAATGTGTCCTCGTCGATTTATTTCCACTTTTACTGCAGTGGCAATGGTCCAAATTCACAATCTACCTCGTAAAAGAGAAACACATTTTTCAAAATTCACCGACTCGCTTTGTGAATACACTTTGTGTTTGAGAGGATTTACATTAGACCTAATGGGTAAAGTCGTATACAAAAATAGTTAAAGGATGTCTAGCTTGGTGCGATAACGGTTGATAACATCGCAAGCGAGATTTTATCTTATCTCTCTCTAGTTTGTGATATTTTGGATGGCAATCTGCGATCGTTGAAAGTTTTATGAATTATAGTTATTATTAGACCATTAATGATTTCAGTAATATAGGTATTAATACTGTTTACTTGTATTCGTTTTAACACAGTTACTCTTGAAAAGTACGAGTAGTATGACACTACTGGCCATAAAAATCCCAGGTTTAACGTTCTGTTAGGGCAACATCAGATCAGGGTCGACAGGCAAACGAGCAACACCATAATAAGTAGTTATCATCGACATCCATAACGCTCACGGCATCAACGATGCATTGCCGTCCAAAATAGGACACATTTCTACTAACTATTTAACACTGCGACCAAAACATGTAATAACATTTGGCGATTTTTGAACGAGCACGGTAGGTATAAAACCAGGAAAAATGTCCTACTACAATACATGAGTAGGTATACCGACAGGCTATACTGGGTGGCACAGATAACAGCGACATCCAACATGAGGGATTTGGCATTATGGCGCATTGAAGTACTATTTCTAGCGTATAGAACAGACACCCTGAACAGCATATATGTCCCAATGCATTGGCGCCACGTGGCTTCAATCTTCAAAGGACTCGTTCGATTATGAAAGGAGAACCAGGGCTCAATTTAGAAATTTGAATCTTCCGGGCGAGGCACACATTTTGTTCGAGATGTATGATCTATGTCATTATACCTACTTCAATGTCATAGCGTTGTTTTTTTATAGTAATAGTACCAGTACAGGATAGTAGATTCATGATAGATGGAGCCCCTAATACTAACTTTTACTTTAGTATGTTAAGACTTGCATGGATTTATTCGTTCCCATGTATGCCGCAGATGTGGCTTGAATTTAGATCTCTACTAAGACATTTTCTTTGAATTTTAACAGAATAAACATAAGTAAAACTAAGTAGAAGTTATATCAAAAGTGACCAGATGTTATTACATTTCCCACCATATAATTCCAGTTATGTACAGAAAAACTGTCCTGTAAATATTTTTAAGTAAAAGGGTGAGCATCGTACTTACAGTTCTCGGCACGTTTGTGAGAAAATAAGAAAATGTTCACGCAGTGTGTTCCGATTTATGCCCGGGACACAGAATAGGATTTAGATAAAATAAGACATAACCGGGCCTCAGTAATAGTACATCCTGGCTCAACTCGTAATTTACATCGTTTTCTTAAAATACTGCATTATCTCCACATAAGCTTTTCTATTGTGATCATTGTATAAGGTTATAATACGGCTTCAGACTGCCGAATACCCAGCCTTAGTTGCGAAGTATTTCTACAGGAAAATGAAATTATTTCTTAGTTGTGTTATACAACACTTTGTATGTTATAAAAGGATAGTTTATTATACAGTGATTATACGTTCTATTTTAGAGCTCATCTTAAAGAGTGACTTAGATAATTATGATGTTGATATGATGATTATGATTGATTATGTTTTAGAGCAAGGTTGGCTTATTATTTAATTATTTTGGGGATAAGCATACTTCAGCCTTATAAGATTTTAGTCAACTTCCCAGTATCAGTAAATACTATGTTAGATTTGGGCTTTGTACCATTTTATTCCCAAAAGTACAATGCATAACTCCAACATGAACAACACTAATGTTATAAACTTCCAACATACTTCTTAATTCAACCGAGAAATATTGTTAGTGGTTCGGATTCAGTGTTATCGAATAACATAAGTTTCTGAAAATAAAATAAGCGAGTAGCCTGCTATCTATTAAGCACCCCTATTACCCATATTTAGCAAACGTAAGTGATAGGTAACGTTTAAGTAAGGTATAGTAAACGCTAACAATTCCGTAGGACATCTCGTTCGTTTCTTGGCTATTTATGTGATAAGTACTTTTTTATTCACTCATATCAATTACACTTAATTATACTTTATTTGAATATTTAATCACTGAGACGTAATCACAAGACTAATTTAGAAAACGATATTACGCGTATATTCAATCATATTATTCTAGTTAATAAGGCATCTTATAAATTCAGATTAAAGCTCAACAAGTCATTTTATAAAATACTGTTACGAAACGCAATAAACGTTTTAATGAAAACCAATAAACATGGCCTCGATTTCAACGGACCCACAAGCCGGGGTGACCTCATCGAACAAACTAATGACATTTTATTTCTCTAGAGATACAGATTAATTTCCTTTGCAGCGATATGTATAACTTGAGCGTCAAGTTGTTTAGAAAAGATTCACGTAACTCAATATATTGTATTTATTAATAACACCATTATCAGACATCTCAATAACTTGACGTAGTCAGAGACAGATAGGGTAAACTAATGACATTTTATTTCTCTAGGGAGACGTATTATAATTTCATTTGTTGGCTCATAGACAGCGGAACACGTAATATTATTATACGTCAAAGATATTTTAATCAAATAGGTGCCCTTAAGAACTATGTACACTTAGGATTATAATATTCAATAAACAAATAGACGAGGTTCTTGATGGTAAGTGGTAGCTATCATCCATAGACTTCACTAGGTTGCTATCCTACAGTTTCCCGGCACGGTATTGGCAAAAAAATTGGGAACAGTATTGGCACTCTGACATTGCTAATTGAAGTACGTAAATAAAATCCATCCATCAATTTATGTAGGAGGGTGGTAGCTAATTAGGCGGTAAAGAAACTTACAACAATGCATAATTGCAGCAACGAGAGAACGATTTTGGTGCGATAACCTTGTCCGTTTTTGTACAGAATACACCACGACCGCATTTGGTTGCTTGCACCCAAGATAGATGAAGCTAGACCCAGACTCATCTCATAAAATATTTTTTAGCTTCATGCAGGTTTAAAGAGCGAGGTCTGAATGTTATTTATAACAGAAAAGAGACTAGGATATGGTTTTTAACAAAATCACACACGGTAAACATTTTATATCTGTAATAAACTTTTTTTCAACGACCACTTATAACAGATTTATCTTAACAGTGTATAAGATAGTGTCCACAGATGGCAGTAGACACTACTGGCTTTCCATTAAAGTGTATTTCCTGACTTGACTGACACTTAATCACCGTACAGATACATCAATAAATCTCAATGGATCACGGGAGATAACTTTACTTGAGAATTTATGTTACTACGATCATCCCATTTTCACTCTTATGAAGACGTAATTGGGGTTACAATTGCAGACAAGTTTTTGAAAATTATTGTAATTAGGTTGCCTGCGGTAAGACTCAGAACATGGGGTCTGAATTATAGAAATTTGTAGCGATACTTGCCAAAGAGAAGAAAGGCGAGTATACTCCGTCGCGGCCGGCTCTGCTGAATAAGTAATATTTACCGTCTGCGCAGTTTTACAAACAAATTAACGGCGTAATGTTGTTATTTTAATAAAAGTTCACTGTTAAGTTTCCCGGAGTTCAGTTTTTACGACTGTTACTATTACAGTTGCGGCGTTGTTTATGTTTTCAAATATCCAACACGTCTTATTGTTCCGGGTGGAATTCTCTAAAATTATGCATAAACGTTAATACCATCTTATCTTTTAAATACAAAAATGGCTTTGTTTTTCTAATGAAATATGCAAGATTTACAGTGTGATAAAATTAAATATCACATTGAAGATGATGAAAAAAACCCTACTTAGTACATACATAAGTTAAGTGTAAACTGCTATCAAAAATATCACGATTTACCTTTTTGAGCTATATGGCCAGATAGCTATACCGTTGGCATACACGATCAAGTATACTGGATGCCGCGTCAATTCCGCTGCAAACTTGACACGTATACTTGATCGTGTATGGCCTCCATTATGATGAGCTCTAAAATTTAATCCCATATGGAAATATTCGATTTATTTTTATTTTTTGATATTTCAAACAGTGGCATCTTACAGCCATTTAATTTCAAGTGTTAATAATATAATGGCATCTCACAGTCAACGCATTTTTTGTTATTTTTTAATTTTACGTATCTAAGAACACTTGGATTATCAAGACGAATCTTACAATATCTTAATTAGATAAATCCGTTCAGTGGTTTGGAAGATATGAGATAATAAAATATATTACATGCATACAAACATACAAGATATGTACATACGTGCGAAAAATATAACCCTTCCAGGCAGTCGGGTAAAAACAAAAAAATATTTTTTTATTTTTTTGTCAGTCGTCTTATATTTTAACACATCTCGTATAACCCTTTACGTACTGACAAAATCAGCAGGAACATTATAACATACATGTTTAACAATACAATCAAAATAAAATGACAATTCAAAGGAGCCAATTTGTTGTTCTAAACTATAGAGCAAAACTCAGCCAAATTGCAATTTGCAAACACATTGGGAATACAAAGCCCAAAGCCTAACTTCAATGGCCAGTGTATCTAAATACTCTGGACACCTCAAACAAGTATATTTCGGTGTATAGGAAACCGCATTTGACTGCACGGCATGCCATTTGGCGTACACTGTAGAGGCAGTTATGGGAAACTTTCACCGTTTAAAATTAAACTTAACTTTGTCTAACTAAACCAACATCAGGCAGTACAGATAACACATGATTTTAAACTTAAGTCATCTTGGCATTAGATACCGGTACTCAGGTGAAGTTATTCTTATTTTAATTAAAATCAATGTTTACTAATACCCCCGTCATAGTAAAGTTTGTGTCTAGAGCGACATAATACATCAAAAATTACATCGACACAAGATAAACATTTTGTAACAGCTTGCACGCCTACCTAGTACCATCCTTCTTCTAAAATCGACTTTGAATGTTCACTTACCATTAGGTAGTTCGTACGCTCAGGTAAAATATCTATCACAATATGTCCTCTCCGGCTGGTAATCGAACCCGGATCTCTTCAGTCTACTGGCAGAGTCACTAGGAAATAAGCAATAGTCATCACTTATTTTAATTCAAAAGATAATAATAACCATTTTGTATAAACTTTTGATTGACTTTAGCAATCTTTTGTATCATAACTGACTGTAAGCAATAAGCGTGACTGTGTCTATATAGTTAAATAATAAAACAGAAAATGACTGATGTTCGTACATGGTAGATATTGTAAGAAAACTATGGTTATTAATACGAAGTTACAAAAAATTTACTATTTTTGTATATTGAATCAGATTATGGATTTCATAATAATGATTTTTAGAATTTGTAAATCATCACACATTGACCGTAGCTGGGTGTCTGAGATACCAAGGACATCATAAACATAAAACTGATATTATATTTTTAGAAGACACAGGTGCATGTTCAACTACATAATAATATGAACATATATTATGTGTACCTATATATACATAACATTTATTGTAGGGTCAGTTTAATTCATATCCAGTGTTCCGAATATAATTATTTTAATCTGGTAAATGTTTACCGTCTGTTTAAATACATTAGACCAACGTTAAAAGTACACAATGGTTGCTGGTTCTGTTCTGCATACCCGTCTGTCAAAGTAATCGCAGAAATTCAATAGTGCGTAGGTCAATGAACTAATATTACTCGTTCACTGGTGTAGGTACTTGCAAATATTCTTACAATGTGGGTAAAAGGAGATACCTTCATTGAAATTTTTATTATAATGTTTGAAAGTAGAGATCGCTAACACAATGTAGGTTACAGATACTTTGGGCATTTGAAATGGTGAAACTAAATATTCATTGTATGTAATTCACATTTACAGATATTATAACATTGCTAACACAACACAAACAAGAGAATCTAATGAAACTTGTACACAACATTAAAATTAACATAGTATATATACACTTTAATCGTTCACAAAATGCTCGAAGCGTTACACTTTTACTTAAACCTAACGTGAAACAAAGATAAACACAAAATATGTAACGAGCGTGATATCGAGCGAACGACGGTGGCGCCCCCACTAAACTGCTTATTCTAATTTATGACCCTGGTATTGCTGCGTTACGGTGCAGTCTCGGGCCGGAAGTACATTTTATGTCGTATACCATACAGTCTTAGCATAATTTCTGAACATTAAATTATTTTACCTATCAGTTATGGAGTTAGTAAGGCATGGCGGAGTAAACATTTTCGTAGCTGCGTTTCATATCAACTAAGTATTATGAGATTTTTAATTATGGTTTCTTCGTCAGACATAAGGGGTACACACCAAGTGCATTTTTTTATGGTTGATCAAGATGCATACTTATTGTAAATAAACTTTATATAACTAGTTATATATATTTTTTGGATTATCTTCGCGTGATACAGTAATAATAAAGATCAAAATTAACCATTCCTCTTTACATCTACTTACGTGTGACTTGACCAGTTTTACACAAACTATTAGGTGCTATAATTGATGAACATTTTTTTAAATTTTAAATCACCTCTTGTTACAAATTTTTTTTAAACTTTTCTTTTTATTTGATTTAATAGCTATTCAGACCTAAAATCTAGGAGGACAGAGTGCTAAAAATAGAAACCTCATTAAAACCGTACAAAAGTTTTATAGCGCTGTTAATCTAAACATAAGTCTGAGTGTAGACAAAACTGGCTTGTTTTCAGTGTCCGGTCCATTAAAGCGAAATCCTAATGCAAATGTTAATTGGACGCCGCAACAGATGGGAGCGACTCGCCGGTCGCCGGTCGCCGGCCAATTGTCGCGCCAAACATTCGTAATTTAAAAAGCAAAATGAAATAAACCGTTCGGTCGCAGTACATAAATTTCATGTTTGCCTCGGCGGGCGAACTGGCAGCGGATATTAATCAGTGAATATTGAAATATGTTGTTTTTTGGGCCGATTGATAAACGGCTCACTTCGTCCGTGCCGGATTAAACATTGACGCCGCCCGCTCAATTATAGCGCTCGCACACTCGTAGATGAAGAGCTTGTAACGCAAGTGGTTGTAACGTTTTAAAATTTCATTTAGTCAACACGAATACTGTTATACGCGAAATAACGAAGCAATGAATGAAATAATGACCCGATGTTTGATTTTCAGCTGAAAAGTTATCTACAATCAAAATTTTTCAGAATGATCAGATCGATGTTTCGATCCGTTCTAATTTACGAGATAGTTATTAGGTCCTTAATTAGTAAAATACATGAAGTTAATTATAAACAAAACAGTTCATTAATATTATTTACGTAGTTAGAAGAGGCCTTTGTTCATGAGACAAATGTACCGATGAGACAGCGGTAGCAAGAAAATGAATTACTAAATTTCAATTAAAGTACAATATTTTTTTAATCACATAAAATAAATAACCTATATATACCTCACAAGATAGTCTTGCAAGTTATTTAAAACAACTTCTCCGGGAAACTGTTTGAGTAAAATTAAACTAAACGTGCATTTTCATTAAATATCATGTCGGGCCAGACCGGGAATACAGGTTGTCGCAGCAAGCGTCTGCGCGCGCGAGATTTATGATGCAACCAACAGGCGAATATTGAAAATCCAAAGCACTCAAGAAACCACTAGATGCACTTTGAATAAAGATACAGTTAAACAAATAGTGTCTCTTCTTTAGATTATGAGAAGCACAAAGTAGGCAAATAACAAGACAGTGAAAGCGTATAATAATAAAATGCAAAATTTCTCTTTTGTGAATAAAAATGGAGATTGATATTTTGTGTATTTATTTAAACTAATTATTTTAATGATTGTATTTTAGCAACACTTTAATGCCTTCCTGTATCTGTAAATAAAGTTACTCAAAATAGTTAATATCTTGGTAAAATGGGCATGTTCCTTAAAATTGTATTAAAACATACACTTAGCACTTTGTTTGAAAGGGTATATCCGAATGATAAGTTCTTAAAATGAAATATTAGTCTGTAGAATGTAAAATTATATCATATTTAGTCATAAGTACTGTTTTCTCCTCTGTCAGTCTCATTATTGTAGGTGTGGTTCTTTACAATATCCAAGTCAATCATAGTACATGTTATGACACTTTACCTCTAAAATAAAAGATTGGTACCTCAACTCACTTTCGTATACATGACTGTTGAACGTCCAAACCATGTTTGTCTGACTTTGATATTCTTCTATATTAATATATACAAAATGTTGAACATTTTTGTAAAACTAAACTTGAAAACCATTTTCAGTTTAAACAGTCCCAAACTATCCGAGTCGGATTTGCGATTTTCTTGCCGAGAAGAGAATATTGCTCTTGCAAACCAATCTGCGTATATTGAGCACAAGTATTGAACTACGTACATCTTAGCTATTCCTCGTGCAGCCTTATATATGAAGTTTTTTGGTACTTCTGCAGTATGTCAAGGATTTTAAATAAATAACGCATTTCATTAAAATCTTCAACGATTGATATTGACATAATTTTTGTCGTCTGTTGGGAGTGACAGAAGAACGATACTTGGTTCGCTTAATTATTCCTTTACAGTCCTTTGGAGAAGCTGAAGTAGTTGCATCTCTTCCTGGCTTCAAGAACTAAACTATGACGACACCGAACATATCCTTACTAGCAGCATACTAGAATAACAACCAACAATAAAGATAATTAAAATAAAATAACACACTCACGCGCACATACACACACACACACAGACACACACATGCATACACACATACACACAAACACACACACGTGCGCGTGCATTCATGCCCACACTCTCAAATTACACACACACACACATACACACACACACACACACACACACACACACACACACACAAATTAGTCTATTTAATCTTCCCTTAATAGTTAGTATTTAATGTACTTTAATTATAATTTGTTTGCTCCTTGCCATTGTGTAGTCTATAGGTAGCACATGTTAAACTCTGGGTGGAAGCCTGGTGTCCTGAAATACAGGCCAAAAGCTTAGTTTAGGCACCAGTCTCCCACAATATATAAAATGTTTAAGCTATATTGTGGTGAGAAATAAATGAATTATTATTATTATTATTATTATTATTATAGTTGGATTACTTTATGTCTCTTTAACTACGAGGTCAGACGAGAACTGCCATGAGCTGCTAATGGGTAAAATAACATTAAAAATTAAGTACATTAATTAATTATGTGTTGAAATGCAAGTTTGAATTATGTATTACTAAGAAATAACACACTCATACGTCTTCTACTTATGTCTACAGAGCATTGATCTATTTTCACAAATAAATAGTATACGAGGGTATACATTTCTTCGTTGTATTGATACTAATGAACATACTAACATAAAGTCATTCAAGACAAGAAGCTAACTCATTTCAAACGCCCATAAACTAACTTCCACCGAACACTTTTAACATTAAATTCATTTTTTCATACCGTAAAGTGATTTAAATTTTCATAAAGTGATATAAAGTTTAAAATAAAAATTCTGACACAAATAAACAGCGTTGGTCACTAACTATTGGTTCGGACTACTTCACGTCCTCTAGCACAAAATCGTTCGTTATTGTCAGCGCGCTACTGTTAAATTTGTCGTCCAATTAATAGCACAAAGTAAGTGGATCAGAGCGATTTACGAGTGTATTGGCTACCTTATTATTTAGGCATAAAGTCTAACCAAATGTGGATAGGCAACTCTAAATATTTTTCGCATTTTTCCTGTGACTGCTGGAAAATTGAGAAGGTGTATTTAATTCACGTTTCAGCATACTTTGTCATCACATTCATTTCAGTCACAAATCCGAGGGGGCGCGTCGCAGTGGTACAATATCTCATTTAGTTATGATTTATTTTCCGATTGCCTTGCCCCGTTCTCCCCTTTTAGTTGATACATAATGGTGAACGCATAATTTGCAATTATTTAGAAGGGAGTCCTTTTATTTATAGTTGATGAACGAGAACTAGGTAATAAACAGTTATAAATTGTACCTTGTTTGTATGTTTTTGCATGTTTTTTATAAAATATTTTGGTGAAATTGTAAATTGAAGAAAATATTTGTAGGTACTTATATAACGGTAAATGGCTACCGTCGCTAATTAATAACGGATATATAATAGAGTATCATTTGAAAAAACCTGTAAACATTTTTATTTGAAAAATTTCATCACGTGTGACTTGTCTGTGTAATACATAAAAGTATTTAGGAACACCTCAGAAAGAAACCCAGAGTCAGTTTAACTTAAGCACTAATACTTCATTCATGAAAATTCACATTTAAATGTCACTTATGTTTTCATTATAAAGTTACCGTTTGTAAAAATAAGAGTTAATATTACCTCATGCACCATAATATGTACTATATATTACAGAATGGATTTGAACCGAAGTGTGCCTATCAATTCTATCGTTTCTATAACTTGGCAATCACCGATTTAATAGCGCTCGATGAATTACGAGTAACATTTAACTGGATCTCTATATTTTGCTTTCGCAAATACTTAAGTTGGCTGAACTTATTGAATTATAATGTCATAGAACAGACATCTCGAACAAAACGTGTGTCCCGCTCGGGAGGTTCAATTTTCAAAATTGAGCCCCGGTTCTCCTTTCAAAATGGAACGAATCCGTTGAAAATTGAAGCCACGTGGCGCCAATGCATTGGGACATACATAGTGTTCGCGGTGTCGGTTCTATACGCTAGTAATAATACTTCAATGGCTGAACCAGTCATTACGCCAGGCTTGTTTTAAAGCATTTAATGTCGATAATATTGTATTGCACACATACTTCGTGTGCACGTATGTATTTTAATTGGCTTTGTTCGCATTATGGTGGCGATATTAATCTCGCGATTACATACGTTAATCCAGGCTGCCAGAGGTAAGATTAATGCTCCAACACATCGCAATGCGACCTGCTTTCTTCGTTATAAAAACAGTAGGTGACATGGAAAAACACATCGTTCTGGCTAGCTTCAACCCATTTTATAATGGTGTGGAATGGTAGAGAGGTCTTTGGTCAACTTAAGTTTCGAATTTCAAATGTTGTGGAGAGATGAGGGGATAAACTAAGAGATAGAGACTAAATCTGACCTTAAAAACTAAATCAGTTGTAAATAAAACTTGATGAAATTATAATCTAACTTTAATTGTATTTTAAGAAAAATATATAACTCACTGCCTTGTATTTTTCTTCCTCAGTCAAATACAAGGCGATAAATATAAAAGTATTGTACTAGGAGTCATATTTATTATTCTAAGATACAAGTAAGAAGCTACAAAGCAATAATATTCTTGATGTCATGTGCTTTTAGGATATTCTCAGATTATTTTTAACTAAATAATATTTTTTGTAGTTTTACACCGACTGCTATCATAAATGATACCTTTCATTTATGATGAAAGCTATAACATACAGCCGATAAAATACTTCAAAGCGCTCCCAATAGTAAAGTCAATTGCGTAGTAATACTTATCGTAAAATTGAAGCAAATTGGAATGATAAATGAAGAGCGAAGTAGTCCCTGTGCCTTTTGACGTGCACACATTTTATTTATTCCCTCTAACGCAACAATACCAACCCAAGCACTGCTATTATCTTCTTAGTGGGTTTGTAATTTGGCTAGTTTTCCAAATTGTCTTAATACTTTAATTATATTGATAACCGATATACAAGTAGGCAGGTACTAGAAATTAAAAAATACCTCACTGAATGAACTAAACTTCCTTTTTGTGCTAAATTTTAGGCCCAATATAATATAATAATTTATCTTCAAGTGGGTTCAGTTAAGAAATGAAGAAAAGTACGAAATATGTCCACGGAGCAGCATCGTCGCATTTGCCTGTTTTATTATGCAACTTGCATGTGTTCGCCGTGGACAGTAGGCCTAAGGATTACACTCGATAAGCTTACACTCTACCAAACCATTCGATTCCTATAACTGACCTTATGTACTCACAAACTTCTACGCCGTAGTCGAGCTACGCCGTAGACCAGCTACGTCGTAGACGAGTATCATCGTATAACTGAAACATATTCATTTTTTAGTTCTTTCTACATTTCGCAAAATAACTGAAAATAGTATTTTATCGATATGACGAGCTGCAAGAAAACAACTGAGACCTACGTGCATATGGGACCTTCGGATGAAATGGATTGCGACGTTGCATAGATTGCAATTTCCCTCGAATGTGCCTGCCTCAGAAATTACATGAGGTTTTGCATTCTGCACTGAACCATATATTATACAAATAGAAATAGTATTAAATTAAATTTATCACATATTTGGTTCTAAACGAGATTATGTTAATTTGTAATTGAAATTATACATCAAATAATGTATTTACTTTATGTATTCAGATGTTGATAATTACATCAAACTGAAAATTTACACTTCTTATTTCTTCTTCCTAGTAAATATAATTTAAAAGTAGAGTTTATTGTGTAACACCTTTTTTTCTTTACTGACCTGAGTAATGGACATTCCCCTGGACACCATACACAGAGATCATTTACTTCTTCACGGGATAGAATTGTTTCGGTTCGAATTCCACTTCAATCTTTACTTTAATTAATTAACGTAAATCTTAGATGCTTTCATACTTTTGTTTACAATTGGAGTTAGTGACAAGCCTGTTGACATAGAGGACTGACAGTGACATTGGGAACCTAATGACGTTTGGGCGGGCCGTGC